>JAODAL010035240.1:0-43186 GCA_025379985.1 Phyllomedusa bahiana | reverse complement strand
AATGTGCCCTAATAAGGCTTCCTGAACAAACAGCACTGCGATTCATACTGGGTCCCCAGAGCTAACTGTAAATAGCTTCCCCAGGCTCTGATCAGATCGCAGGGGAAACTGTTGACCCCAAATAGATGTTGAGACTCCTTTGATCATGCCACTGCAATCATAGGTTTACCTGAATGGAATCAGAGCTTTCTCTAAATTCCGCCATAGTCAGATCATGCTCTGGGAACAGAACAAAAAGCTATGGATCCTTTTTTGGAGCAATCTCGGTGCAAGAAGGCACAAACCATTCCACGTTTTGTATTTGACAATTCTTAATGGGTTTGTTTCACCACTTTCATAAGATTAGTCACATTTATTATTGTGTCTTGACAGAATGTGGTTCACAAATGTGGTACCAATCAATGCCTAATTCAAACTTGTGAAGCAAATGTTGGTGCATTTTTTGGCACATGTTTTTGTCTGACACATTTATAAAGTTCTGTGAGACACTTTCATAGATACTGATGAACGCTACATTAACCTGCTGAGAAGTATGACTGTCTAGTCTGTGCCAGTTTTCATACATGTTGCACCCAGAGTTTGGACCACCACTGCTCATAAAGTTACAGCATATCTTAGAAATATGTCACTTTGTAAGGTAGGGGGTTACCCTATAAGTTTCCCTGGTTAGCTGTCCCGCAATTTTGAAGAAAGATAGCAAACTAAAGGAGTCTGTTTGGAATAAACATATGGCCGGACCACTGAGGGAGGTTGAGTGGCTTGTCCTTAGAAAATATGTTAGGCTGTGTTACCTGTAGCATAGGATAAGCAAAACCTTTTCCAATTTCTTTTTTATAATTTACCTCCCAATTCTAATATTAAATAAAATGCAGTTTCATTTCATTTCTTGTAATACAAAAAGAAAATAATCTATTCTTTGATACAATTTTAATTTTCCATAGTTTATTCATATTAACTTATATGATTAACAAATGCTTAGCTAGAAGGATTGAAGGTATTCTGTGTATATATAGCACAGTTGGATCTCACGTAATCTGCAATGTCAACATTTATTTCTAGAGAAATGAAGAAAATATAAGGTTATGTGAGATTAAAAAAAAATAAACTGGAGACAGATAGTCAGCACTTAATACAAGGTTTGCTTGATTTTAGTGATATGTAAAGGCCATGGCTATAAGTTCAAAAAGTCAAATATAAGTTTTCTTCTTGGAAAGGGCATGCGTGTTTTCTTTGTAATTCCTAACCAACAGGCATTAT
This sequence comes from Phyllomedusa bahiana, assembly GCA_025379985.1. NCBI lineage: Eukaryota > Metazoa > Chordata > Amphibia > Anura > Hylidae > Phyllomedusa > Phyllomedusa bahiana. The sequence goes on along the minus strand of JAODAL010035240.1, from coordinate 41,929 downwards.
TTATTTAAAATAAAATATTACGTGAAGTGTGAACTCATTCCTACTTTCCATATTTTGTTCTTGAGGCACCAAACTGTTCTTCACCTCAGAGTGACTCTCCAGTAACATAAGACATTGTTCAATAACAATCTTAAGAATAATACATCTTAATAGTTTCATCTTTTTTTGTTATTGTAGGCATTAAACAAGTTTTATTTTTATATTTAATTGCATACCAAAGATGTTCTTCATAAGAGACTCTATGCACTTTCATATTCAACTACTTCTTTGGACACACTTGTTCTCATTTAGAAAAACTGCCTAGAAGTAAGGCCATACAGCATGGGTTTTTCATTGGATTTTCAGATGGTTTGCGGATTTGGAAACGCCTGAAAACCGACAGGCAACCATCCCCATAGAATTTAATTGAACATCAGCTTAGTTGACTACACTGAACGGATTTTCAGCTGGATGGATTTTCACACCAACGGCGTTCTGAAAAACTTGGAACATGCCCTATCTTCCGCCCAGTTTTAAGGTGGAAGGTGTGCTAGTCAATGGTTAAGGGGGACGGGGAAATCCACAAACCGCGGACAGAAACGTCCCTCAAAACCACTGCAAAGATGATAAAATCAGAATCAGACTGGTATTTTGTCACTGCCGTATGGCTATAGCCTAAGATTGTCTTTCTTGCCTACAGCAACCAATCAGTGCTAAGATTTAATTTCTCCAGAGCAGTATAAGAAATGAAAGCTGAGTTTTGATTAGTTGCTATAGGCAACAAAGACAGTTTTACTACTGGGCAGTTTTCATAAATAGTGCCCACTGTGTATTGCTTGAAAAGTACATTATTTTGAAATATGTATAGAGTATGAAGTTAATCTAAGATGAATATACAAGGGACAATTACCATAATTAATAGAATTCTGTAAGTAGGCAAACAAACATTTTAGCATTTTACAGTTTATTGATCTCTTACCAACATCTGACGTACCAATAGGCGGTAAGGAGTTCCCACAAATTGACATATGGATAAGTCATAAGGATTGTGTGGGCTCAAAAGCAGAACCCGTGTGATCGGAGCATGGAACCAGCAGTATATTACAGCTGGATTTATGCCCTGTCAGCCATGACTGGCGCCTGCTCTGGTTGCAGCCGATAAACCCGTTAGATGCTGTGGTCAATCGGCACCCCCGACGCGATCGCAGGGTGCCAATGCATTTTATGGCAACCCAGAAGCCTAACAAAGGCTTCCAGGTTGCCTGTGATGTCAACATGACTGGCTGTGCCTGGTGGTTGACAACTATAGTATGTATCGTAGCAGCAATCTAGTAGATCTAGTCTAGTCCCTTATGGGGATAAGTTAAAAAAAAAAAAAAAAAGTGAAAAAAGTGAAAGTAAAAAAAGTAAAAAACATAAACACAATTGAATGAAACATATATCTTGCCCTTTCCCTTTTGCAAATGCCAATTGTCCCAAAAAGATCAAAAAGTGGTACACATACAGTACAGTATTTGGTATCGCCAAGTATGTAATGACCTAACCTATAAATCTGCCATGTTGTTTAACCTGCACAATGAACGCAGTGAAATATAAATAAAAAACAATGTCAGACTTGTGATTTTTGTTTATCCTGCTGCATATAGAATGGAATAAAAAACTCAAAAAGTTATATAAATGCAAAAGTAGTAAAAAAGAAAATATCGGTTTGTCACTATAAAAAGCCCTTACACAGCTGACACTAAAAGTGTTATAGGTATCAGAAGATAATGATTCATAAATATTGTTTTACACAATAAAAGGCTTTTTTTCAGATTTTCCCTTTAACTTGGGTGATATATTATCCCCAGCTACAGTGGAAATATAGAGGAAAACAACCCACTGTACTTACTACAGAGCTGATCCATCAGATTCTGTAAGAGATTCTGTACAGTCTCGGTGGTCAAGTGACCGGTGACGCTGGGAAGGAGGAAACCTTCACTGATTACTTAAATTATGTATAATAAATATTATATATAATATAATATTCTATATGATCATACACAACAATAAAACCATCTGTGTAATTAATCTTCTTTTTGCTGCTAAAATAGCTCAGACCTATCAACGCATGGACTCGTTAGGACATGCTAGCAATAAATTCTTCAAAATCCTATACCGCAATAATTTTCAAATTACACCTACCTGATATTGTATAGGTCGAGAGAGGGAATCTAAAGGAACAGGGAGATGGTACAGACTGTAACACTAGAGAATGCTTTGACAATAGGCTGGTGGAAACTATGGATCCGGCAGGGAGGTCCGGGGAATCCGGGTAATATAGGGTCAGAGTCCAGCAATTACCCAATCACCAGCCCTTTAAATTTCACCGAACCAGTGCGCACGCCCTAGGGAGCCAGGACATGTGTGCCGGCCAGCAGAGATAGCGGACGGAGCGAGGAGAAGTGAGTGATGTGGGGAATGGCACCACAAGTGCGCCCACCCCCTGAGGTGCGGGACGTGGCGCCACTCATGGCGGTAGGAATGTGGGAACCGAAGGTACGGGTGCGGCCACAACCTGATGTTAGGGTCACGGGAGCACCTGTAACACAAATCACTTAAATATTATAAATTGTAAGTTGAGGCTTAATGGATTAATGTATTATAAGCAATTTGTTTTAGCATTTAGTCCCTATGTACAGTAATACGCCTTGGGAGCAACTGAGCCTGTTGCCATCACGGTTTTGACCGTGTCACTCAGATCTGTGGGCCTTGTTAACAAATGAAATTTCACATGGAATCTGTGTTTGTAGTCCAATGGGAAACTGTGCCATAGTTCATGCTATAAACTATGGGATATATTTTTTCACCCATGGAGATAATATCCACGCTGTGGAAAAAAATGTGGCTGACCTGTCACTTAAGGTATCGACACAGTTTCCCCTAGACAGGACATTGATTAACCTTATTAAAATCTGTTAAAGTCAAAATCTAAGGCAGAAATTGTGTTACGGCTCCACGGCTGAATTTTTAATGGTAAAATCCTTACCTTTGCCCATTTTTCTTGACTCTTGGACATTAACTTCAATAAATAACTGCTAATTTGCTGCCTAATACAATTTATCATACCCCTAAATTAGGATTTGGCACCGCACAATCAATGTTTTTCACTTTACCTAATGGTATAGCAAATCTGTGTGTAATATGTATCACAACAAACTGGTTTCTGCCTGGTAAAAACTTGGATCTCTAAGCTACTCCGCATGTGAAGAGTTTTTATTGAAATGGTTTCATAGATGAAAATGTGACATTATTTTTCTTAATGACTATCAAGCAAAAGTTATACAGACGAAAAGCCACAATGCCTCACACTACATTGAGTATACTACAATGTTGTCCTGTGCTTAGTGCTTAGGTATGGAACAATGAACAAGGGCTACTTCAGCAAAAACCATTGTAGAGAAACAGCTTGCTTATGAAAGCCTCTTCCTGGGATCAACACAGTCAGGAAGAGAATTGAAGCTTGAAAGTAAGAACAGTCAAATCAATTTCTAGCAACAAGCAAAATAGTGAAGTCATAACCAGACAAAAGGTTTTCAGTCAGCCAACAATTAGAAGCAATACCTGAAGTTATTTATTACATTTGTGTTTCATAGCTGGCTTCCTCCAATAATTAGTTATAAGTTCCCACAGTTAATGCATAATATTCCTTGAAAGGTTATCCTCACTGTTTACAATGTACTTTTAAGGCTGTGTTCAAGTTGTTACTATATCTACTTATTTTAGAGCACAAAAAATCACTGACCATAAAATTAAGCAGAATCAGGGTATTAGAAATAATCGCAGTATGAAAAAACCCCAATAAAACAACAATTTTATTAAATACTATTAAAAAAGAATACAAATCCCTTCTTATTAATTCCTATTAAAAAACACATACAAATAAACCTATTAACATAGGTGGCACAGTTCAAACATCAAAGTGACACAGATTGCCATATGCGTATGTTTACTCACAGTACCAATTTCTCCCGATGTATTCTGATGGCCACAGTCCTTAAAGGGGTTGTCTCGCTACAAAGAATAGCTTTCAAATTGTAGGGAACACAAAATAAAGATATTTTCCAAATATATTGCTTTGTTTATCTGTTTTCCTTAAGGAGATATAAATGAATTAATCACCTCCCTGGCTATTTCAGTTCCCTCAGTAACCAACCTGTGTATATCTCTCCCCCCTGCTGTTTGTTCTATGAGATAGCAGTGAGTGAGTTATCACACAGGTCTAAGCAGCTTCTGTGCTGCTGGGTAGTAAAAAGCTTGATTTATGTAAAATAAACAGAACTGTAATTAGGGCTTTTGTTTAGGGATCAGATAAAACCATCTGCGAGCAGTTTCAAAAGCTTCTGAGATAATTAGCAACTGAAAACATAGAGTTGAATTTACCATGGAGCTGTATGCAAATTAGTCAGTCTGAACCAGGAAGTGACAGAGTATTTCATTCATGCATCCTATGAAACTCTGTAGGGAGACAACTCCTTTAACTCCTTAACGACCGCCCGCCGACTTTAGACGTCGCTGCAGACACCGGAGTTTGCGGCGCCCGGCGCCACAATTGTGCTGGGATCGGGGCTGTGCTACACAGCCCTGATCCCAGAGCATCTCCTGCGAGCATCGGAGTGCGGAGGAAAGCTCCACAACCCAATGCTTTAACCCTTTGATTGCGGCGGTCCGTTACCGCAGCGCAATCAAAGGGTTCCCCTGCTCTGTCGGGGGATCGGATCACCGGTCACCGACAGAGCTCAGGGAACGGCCTGCACAGTCAGCTCTGGGGACCTAGAGTGGCCCCAGAGCTGTCTGTGTATGAAGCCAGTGATTAGGACGCACTGTGTGCTGTCCTAATCACTACCTGTGTCAGACTGACACAGATTAAAATGTATTATCATATATTAAAATTCTAATAAATTAATAATTTTAAAAAAAAAATTTAAAAAAATTTTAAACAGTTCTCCCTTCCTGGGAGTAAAAAAAAAAAAAGTAAAAAAAACACATAAAATCTGTAAAAAAAAGTGTAAAAAAAAATAAAAATAAAATAAAAATAAATATTTAATAAAAAATAATTGTGCATAAATTACACGCACAAAAAAATCTACACATATTTGGTACCCACACGACCGTAATAACCTGTTGAATTAATCTAACCAGTTATTATGTGTGAAATGTGAATGGTGTAAAAAAAATAATAAAAAAACAAACAAAAATTTTTTACTAAATAAAAAAAAAATACTGCAATTATTTATAAGTGAACTTAAACTATTCCCCCCATAAAGTACAACTTGTCTCGAATAAAACGAGGCCTCATACAACTGCGTCACTGAAAAAAAGTTACAACTGTTGAAACACAAGGAGGCAAAAAATAAAAAAATGTTCTGGTCATTAACTACTTTTCAGGCGTTCGGCTTAAGGGGTTAAGGAGAAAAAAATTGCTATCCAATATAGCCCAAACTTACATATACTATCCCTGTACCAACACTATATAAGACCCTAAGTAAGGTACTTATGGGGTCATCGCCCTGATGAGGGTGGCCCCACACAGAGATGGCTGACCCTAAGGTCCCCCTATAATTCCCTAAGTTGGGCCAACAGGTATAATAGATATACTTAAATACAAAATCTACCAACGCCTTTCCACCATATGATAGGGTTCATCAGGGGAGTGAAAAAATATAGTATATCAAAAGCAAGAATAATCCACTATGCCATGATGTAGAAGCGTGTCCCAAATGAAATGGACACCTTCTTAAATATACCTAGAGATGGGCGAATTTCCCAAAATTTGGTTCGTTCACTTCGCCGGATTTCTCGGCAAAACATAACTTCGTTCCGAATTACTTCGGGACGAATCACGTTTTTAAAAACAGGTATTTCCAGGCTGCACAGAGCCTCAGGGTGGCTTGTGGAACATTGTGCCATGCTTAAATATGCAGATGGAGCTTGGTTAGGTCTTATACAATGTTGTGTTATTAGTATGAAGCACATGTCTGCCGACCGCTCTTAGAATCGCTTCACTTAAAATTCACTGGGCACTTAATCGGGCACAAAACTGACCAAAAAAACTGATGCGGGAATGTTTGCCTGATAAAGTCATGGCCAGAGAAAGTGGAAAAAAACATGCCGAGAGCTCAGGCGGCGGCAACATTAGTGACAGAGTGTTGGAGGTCTGGCGTACGCAGCAGCATGAGGTCAGACAGTGGCACAATGACACAGTTTTGTGTAGGTCACGGCATCAGCCCACAGCAGCAGCATGGAGGTCAGAAAAGTGGCACATGACCAAGTGTGTGGGTTCCACGGCATACAGCCATAGGCAGCAGCATGAGGTAGGCCAGTGCACAATTGACAGAAGTGTGTAGTCACAGAAGACAGCCACGCAGCAGGGCATAAGGTCAGACGTGGCACATGACACTGTGTGTAGGTACCGGCAGCAGCAACAGCAGCCCCCCCCCCCACCTCTACCACCCCAAGATGTGGTACAGGACAGTGGCACCAATGACCAGTGTTGTGTAGGTCACGGAAGCAGCACCACAGCAGCGCATGAGGTCAGGACAGTGGCACAAATGACACAGTGTGTAGGTCACAGGCAGCAGCCACATCACGCAGGCATGAGGTCAGACAGTGGCAAAAATGACATTCTGGACCGGTGCAAAACAAGAATAGGCACAGAGGAGTGGGACAATGACACAGAGTTTAGGTTCATGGCAAGCAGCCACCGCAGCTAGCATGAGGTAAGACAGTGGCCCAATGGACAAAGTGTGTAGGTCACTGCAAGCGCAGCATGAGGTCAGACAGTGGAACAATGGACATTCTGGAGGTGGCCAAAACAGTAGTAGGCCACTGAGTCGGCAAGTAATGACAGAGCAGTGGAGGTTGGTGACGGCGGCAGCAAGCATGAGGTCAGACAGTGGCACAATGACACAGTGTGCAGGTCAACGGCAGCAGCCACAGCAAGCAGCATGAGGTCAGGCAGTGGCCCAATGACATTCTGGAGTGGCAAAAAACAGGAGTATGGCCACAGAGTAGGACAATGACACAGTGTGTAGGTCACCGGAAGCAGCAACAGAAAAAAAAAGCAGCAAGGGAGGTTCAGACTCAGTGGCACAATGACATTCTGGGGTGGCACAAAAACAGGAGTAGGCCACAGAGTGGGACAGACACAGTTTGGAGGTAACACGGCAGCAGCACACAGCAGCAGCATGAGGTTAAGACAGTGCAACATGAAGAGTGTGGAGGTCAAGGCAGCAGCCACAGCAGAAGCATGAGGTCAGGCAGTGGCACAATCACATTCATGGAGGTGGCAAAAAACAGAGTAGGCCACAGAGTGGGACATTGACACAGTGGTGTAGGTACTGGCTGCAGCACAAGCAGCAGCATGCAGATGAGTGTCAGACAGTGGCACAATGACATTCTGGAGGTGGCAAAAAACAGGAGTAGGCCAAAGAGCTGGGACAATGAACACAGTGGGAGGGGTCACAGCAGCAGCAACCAGCAGCAGCATGAGGTCCGGCAGTGGCCAATGACATTCTGAGGTGGCAATAACGAGGAGTAGGCCACAGAGTGGGGACAATTGAAAACAGTGTGTAGGTCACGGCAGCAGCCACGAGCAGCAGCATGAGGTCAGTGGCACACAATGACATTCTTAGGAAAGTGGCAAAAAACAGGAGTAGGCCACCAGGAGTGGGGAAATGACACAAGTGTGTAGGTCCCAGGCAGCAGCCACGCTGCAGCTGAGGTCAGACAGTGGCACAATGACATTCTGGAGGTGGCAAAAAAAACAGGAGTAGGCACAGGAGTGTGTGACATGACACGTGTGGAGGTACGGCAGCAAGCCACAGAAGCCGCGCATGAGGTCAGACAGTGGCACAATGACAGGTGTGGAGGTCATGAAGCCAGCCACAGCAGCAGCATGAGGTTCAGCAGTGGACAATGACATTCTGGAGGTGACAAAAACAGGAGTAGGCCACAGAGTGGGAACTAATGACACAGTGTGGAGGTCACGGCAGCAGCCACAGCAGCAGCCATGAGGTCAGGGACAGTGCACAATGACAGAGTGTAGGAGGTTCACGGCAGCAGCACAGCGCAGCATGAGCGTCAGAAAGTGGCACAACGACCGGGGGTCTTGGAGGTTCACGCACAGCAGCCACAGCAGCAGCATGAGGTCAGGCACTTGCACAATAACATTCTGGAGGTGGCACAAAACAGGAGTAGGCCACAGAGGGGCAATGCCACCATGTGGAGGTCACGGCAGCAACGCCACAGCAGCAGCATGAGGTCAGACAGTGGCACAATGGACAGAGTGTGGAGGTCACGGCAGCAGCCACAGCAGCTGCATGAGGTCAGGCAGTGGACAATCACATTCTGGAGGTTGGCAAAAATAGGAGTAGCCACAGAGTGGGGACAATGACACAGTGTGTAGGTCACGCCGGCAGCAGCCAACAGCAGCTAGATGAGGTCAGAAGTGGCACAATGACATTTGAGGTGGCAAAAAACAGGAGTAGGCCACAGATGTGGGGACAATGACACAGTGTGGAGTCACGCAGCAGCCACAGAACGACGCAGCATGAAGGTCTGACAGTGGACACAATGACAGAGGAGTGTGGAGGTCATGAAGGCAGCCACAGCGAGCAGCATGAGGTCAGGAGTGGCACAATGACAATTCTGGAGGTGACCAAAAACAGGAGTAGGCCACAGAGTGGGCAATGACACAGTGTGGAGGGTCATGGCAGCCGCCACAGCAGCAGCATGATGGTCAGACAGTGGGCACAATGACAGAGTGTGGAGGTCACGGCAGCTGCCCCAGCAGCCAGCATGAGGTCAGGCGAGTGGCACAATCACATTCTGGAGGTGGAAAAAAAACAGAGTAGGCCCACAGAGAGTGGGACAATGACACAGGTTTGTAGAGGTCACGGCGAGCAGCCACAGCAGCAGCTTGAGGTCAGAAAGTGGCACTCTCAATTAAGGGGTGTGGAGGTCATAGGCGCTAGCAACAGCAGCCAGCATGAGGGTCAGCAGTGACACAATCACATTCTGGAGTGGCTCAAAAAAAAACAGGAGTAGGCCACAGAGTGGGAAATGACACAATGTGGAGGTCACTGGGCAAGCAGCACAGCAGCAGCATGAGGTCAGACAGTGGCCACAATGACAGAGTTGTGGAGGTTTGCGGCAGCAGCCACAGCAGCAGCAGCCATGAGTAAGCGGAGTGCACAATGACATTCTGGAGTTGGCAAAAAAAAAACAGGAGTAGGCCACAGAGTGGGACATTGTAACAGTGTGTAGGTCTCGGCAGCGCCACAGCTGAGCTGAGGTCAGTGGCACAATGACATTCTGGAGGGTGGCAAAAACAGGAGTAGGCCACAGAGTGGGGGACACATGACTCAGTTGTGTAGGTCACGGCAGCAGCCACAGCAGCAGCATGAGGTCAGACAGTGGCACATGACATTTCTGAGGTGGCAAAAACAGAGAGTAGGCACAGAGTGGGGCAATGACACAGTGTGGAGGTCATGAAAGCAGCCACAGAAGCAGCATGAGGTCAATTCAGGGCAGTGGCACCAATGGACATTCTGGACGGTTGACAAAAACAGGAGTAGGCACAGAGAGTGGAAAAGACACAGTGTGGAGGTCACGGAAGCTAGCCACAGCAGCTGCATGAGGTCAGACCAGTGGCCAATGACAGACGGTTGTGGAGGTCACGGCAGCAGCCACAGCAGCAGCATGAGGTCAGAACAGTTGGCACAATGACAGGGCTGTGGAGGATCACAGGCAGCAGCACAGCAGCAGCATGTGGTCAGGCACTTCACAATATCTTTTCTGGTGGGTGGACAAAAAAAAGGAGTAGTAGGCCACAGAGTGGGACATGTAACAATGTGGAGGTCACGGCAGCAGCCACAGCAGCAGCCAGACGTCTGACAGTGGCACAATGACAGAAGTGTGGAGGTCACGGCAGCAGCCACAGCAGCAGCATGAGGTCAGGCAGGGCACAATCACATTCTGGAGGTGGCAAAATAGGGAGTAGCCACAGAGTGGGACAATGACACAGTGTGTAGGTCACGGCAGCAGCCCACAGCCGCAGAATGAGGTCAGACAGTGGCACAATGACATTCTGGAGGTTGAGCAAAAAAAACAGAGATAGGCCACAGATGGGACAAGGACACAGTGTGGAGGTCACGGCAGCAGCCACAGAAAGCACGCAGCATGAGGTCAGGACAGTGGCACAATGACAGAGTGTGGAGGTTATGAAAATGGACAGCCACTGCAGCAGCATGAGGTCAGGGCAGATGGCACAATGACATTCTGGAGGTGACAAAAACAGGAGTAGGCCTCAGAGTGGACAATGACACAGTGTGGAGGTCATGGCAGCAGCCACAGCAGCAGGCGTGAGTCAGACAGTGCACAATGACAGAGTGTGGAGGTCACGGCAGCAGCACGCAGGCCAGCATGAGGTCGAGGCCAGTGGCACAATCACACTTCTGGAGGTGGAAAAAACAGGAGTAGGCCACAGTGTGGGACCAATGACACAGTGTTGAGGTCACTGGCAGCAGCCACAGCTCAGCCAGCATGAGGTCGAAAGTGGCACAATTAAAGGTTGTGGAGGTCCGGCAGCAGCACAGCAGCGCTGAATGAGTCAGGCAGTTGCACAATCACATTCTGGAAAACGGTGGCAAAAAACCAGGAGTAGGCCACAGGAATGTGGGGGGGGGGACATTGACACAATGTGGAGGTGACGTCAGCAGCCACAGAAGCAACATGAGGTCAGACAGTTGCACATTGACAGAGTGTGGAGGTTACGGAGCAGCCCACAGCTGCAGCAGCATGAGGGTTCAGTGGGTTAAGGAGTGGCATATAGTGGCACAATGACATTCTGGAGGTGGACCAAAAATAGGAGAGTAGACACTGAGTGGGGACAATTGATCACAGTAGATGTGTAGGTCACGGCAGCAGCCACAGCAGCAGCATGAGGTCAGACGTGGCACAAATACATTCTGGAGGTGGCAAAACAGGAGTAGGCCACAGAGTGGGACACAATGACACAGTGTGGAAACGGTCACTGCAGCCAGCACACAGAAGCAGCAGCATGAGGTCAGAACAGTGGCACAATGACAGAGTGTGGGAGCGACATGAAAGCAGCCACAGCAGCAGCATGAAGGTGTCAGTCTAGTGGCACAATGACATTTCTGGAGGTGTGACAAAAACAGGAGTAGGCCACAGAGTGGGACAATGACACAGTGTGGAGGTACCTGGCAGCAAAAAAAAAAAAAAAAAAAAAGGGGGGGGGGGGGCACCCCAAAAGGGGGCAGCAGCATGAGGTCAGACAGTGGCTCAATGACAGAGTGGGGTGGTCTTTGTATAGCAGCCACTGCAAGCAGCATGAAGGTCAGGCAGTGGCACAATGACATTCTGGAGGTGACAAAAACAGGAGTAGCCACAGAGTGGGACAATGACACAGTGTTGCGAGGTCACGGCAGCAGCCACAGCAGCAGCATGAGGTCAGACAGTGGCACAATGAAGAGTTGTGGAGGTCACGGCAGCAGCCACAGCAGACAGCAATGAGGTAGGGCGATAGTGGCACAATCACATTCTGGAGGTGGAAAAACAGGGAGTAGGCCACAGAGTGGGAATATGACACAGTGTGGAGGTACACGGCAGCAAAGCCACAGCGCAGCATGAGGTCAGACAGTGGCTCAATGACAGAGTGTGGAGGGTCACGCACAGCCACAGCAGCAGCATGATGGTCAGGCTGAGTGGCACAATCACAATTCTGGAGGTGGCAAAAAACCAAAAAAACAGGAGTAGGCCACAGAGTGGGACAATGACACAATGTGGAGGTCACTGGCAGCAGCCACAGCAGCAGCAGGAGGTCAGACAGTGGCAACATGACAGAGTGTGGAGGTTCACGGCAGCAGCCACCAGCAGCAGCATGAGGTTCAGGCAGTGGCACAATCACATTTCCTGGAGGTGGGCAAAAAACCAGGAGTAGGCCACCAGAGTGGGACAATGTGACACAGTGTGGGAGGTCACGGGCAGCAGCCACAGCAGCCAGCATGAGGTAGACAGTGGAACAATGAAGAGTTGTGGACGTCACGGCGAAGCAGCCACTGCAGCTGCATGAGGTCAGGCAGTGGCACAGATGACATTCTGGAGGTGGGCAAAACAGGAGTAGGCCACAGAGTGGGACAATGACACGTGTGGAGGTCCGGCAGCAGGCCACAGCAGAGCATGAGGTTCAGACAGTGGCCAATGACAGAGTGTGGAGGTCACGGCAACAGCCACAGGCAGCATGACGTCAGAAAGTGGCACAATGACATTCTGGAGGTGGCCAAAAAAGGAATAGGCCACAGAGTGGCACAATGACACGTGTCTAGTCACGGGCAGCAGCAACAGCAGCAGCATCAGTTCATAAAAGTGGCACAATCACGTTTGGATCGGGTAGGCAAAAACTGGAGTAGGCCACAGGTGGCACAATGGACAGAGAGTGGATGGTGACGGCGGCAAGGAAGCAACAGCATGAGTTCAGAGAGTGGCACAATGACACAGTGTGCGAGGTCACCCAGGCAGCAGCCAAAGCAGCAGCATGCGGTCAGGACAGTCGGCACAATGAATGAGTGTGGATGGTCAACAGGCCAGCAGCCACAGCAGCTAGCAGGAGTGGTCAGGCAGTGGCACAATCAATTCTGGAGTGGCAAAAAAACAGGAGTAGCCACAGAGTGACAATGACACAGTGTGGAGATCACGGCAGCAGGCCCAACAGGCAGGCAGCATGAGGTCAGGCATGGCACAATTACATTTGGGAGGTTTGGGCAAAACAGGAGAGTAAGAGAAGGCCACAGAGTGGGACTATGGACACAGTGTGGAGGTCAATGGCAGCAGCCACAGCAGCAGCATGAGGTCAGACAGTGGCACAATGACCAGTGTGTAGGTCACGGCAGCGCCATAGCAGCAGCATGAGGTCGACAGTGGCACAATGACACAGTGTGGGAGGTACGGCCAGCAGCAGCATGAGGTCAGACTGTGGCACAAATGCATTCTGGGAGGTGGCAAAACAGTATTAGGCCACAGAGTGGCACAATGACAGAGATTCGAGGTGACGGCGGCAGCAGCATGAAGGTCCACAGTGGCACAATGGGACACCAGTTGTCTAAGGTCACCGGCAGCAGCCACAGCAGCAGCATGAGGTCAGACCCCCAGTGCACATTCACCATTCTGGAGGTGGCCAAAAACTCGTGTAGGCCACAGAGTGGACAATGACAGAGAGTGTGAAAGGTGACGGCGGATAGGAGCAACAAGCATGAGGCAGAGAGTGCACAAATGCACACAGTGTGGAGTGGGGTGGCAAACAATACATTCCCTTGGTAAGATGTAGGTGGCAGATGGAAGAAACTGTCAGCAGATGTGTGGCATTCAGGCGGGTAGTTTGATACCCAGGCTCATTTCTCACAGTTTGGGTTTGAGGCGTCTATGGATTGATGTAGTCTGACGGCCTAAGCATTGGTTTGTGTGGAAAATTCCTGGCCGATCACGCCCTGATTATCTTGACAAGGTCAGTCGTTCCACATTTCCGTGACAGGGCGAGTCTCTTGGGGTAACGATGGCCCCCGCAGCAGCTGAACCACCCACTCCGATGCCACACTAATGGCAGGGGACGCAGGACAGCTTTCTCCACTGCAAAACTCGGCAAAGTTGCGGGCCACACATCCAGTTTGGATGCCAGTAGTCCAGCGGATCTATAACTGGGGGGGGTGGCAGAGTGCTGTACATGTAAAGGCCACCACCTGTTGGTTAGGGTCGGCTCCAGGTCCTGCTTCTGCTGTGCTGGGCGAATGCCCATCCTCACTAGGCGGGTGAACGGAAGCTGCTCGTCAGTGACTCCAGACTTAGGTTGCTGTGATGGAAGCTGGTACTGCTCGAACCCCCCCACCTTCCCCGGCAGCGCGGCAGTAGTACGTGGCGCTGAAGACGCCCCGGTCAGACCTGTCTAGAGGGAGGGGACGATGCCGCACATAGGCAGCGGCCAACTGACTACGGAGGATTTCCCTATAGTAATTTGAGTTTGTCCTCCCCTTTCAATAGCTGGAAAAAGCTCATTTTTGGACCGTGGTAACGAGGGGGTCCATAGGGTGGAGAACCTGAAGTCATCCCTCTGCCGGATGCTGACGATTCGGCTGTCAATAGAAGGCAAATCAGCATGCTGCGGGCCATCTGCACAAGTGACTCCGATAGGGGCTCCCTTGCCTCCATCTCCCTGTATACTGCCACGGTGATTGCCGGGTCTCTTGCCTCGTCTTCCTTCATCTCCATCTACTCCTCAGCTGCTCCTGCTCCTCCCTTCTCTTGTCACACTCTGGGTAGAAAATCCATCATTTCACCAGACAAATGCTTCTGCCTCCAATGTCCATCCTCCTCCATTTCAGTCCCCAGACGGACTCATGTGGCAACAAGTTGTAGTCGCCACGCTCCAGTCCCCTGCCCAGACAGATTTTTCAGCATCTGTTCCAGGACATGAAGCTCAGTGAATGATGTTATCATCCCAATAGTCCTGTAGACTGACCAAATACGTGCCTCCTCGAATGGCTCATCAAACAGGCAGGTGTAGCACATGAGCTGCCACTGGCTGACATCAAAGTTACACAAGGGGGAGTACGCCTGTCCGCACTGGATCATCAAAAAATCCGTTAATGGCCATTTCTCTGTTCATACAGTTCGGGTCCAAACATGTGCAGGCTGGAATTAACGGGTGGAAACATCGCATATCAGAGTGTGTTTGGGGGGGGGGGGGCGTTCTGCTGCTGCAACTCGAAGAGGGTGTTCCTGGCTTTGTAGGAATGGATGAAGTGCATGCACAGTTTTCCTGGCCATTTCAGAATCTTCTGAAAGATCGGTTAGGAAGAGTTCAGGAACTTTTCACAACACAGATTGAACACGGTGCACCATTGCCAGGCTCATGGACCATCCCTCTCGGTCGCGCGAACACCATGTTCCTCCCATTTGTCCGTCACCATGGTTCCGTTTTGCAGTTGGTGCCGGAGAAAGCCACACATCAGATTTCTTGTGCGGAGCAGTTCTCCCCTGTGTGACTTCGTTTGCCGAGTCACACCAGGGGTGTGAACTGTGTGACACCGCTGTGCCCTACACGTGTGGTATGATGGTGCAGTACTGTGGAGGCTGGGATGGTGGTGGTGGGTGGAGGAGGAGATGGCGGGACATTGGCGCAGGTGCCGCAGTGTTGGACACGTGGAGGAGAAAGCAGCATCTACTGTCAAGTTGTTGTGTGCTGGGCCGGAAGAACATTCACAGTGGGCCGTAAAGGAACATTGTACCGGCCCCCTGACGTAGTTACAGCTCCAGACGTCCCCGCGCTGCGTGAACCTTGAACAACACAGATAAGCTTCAAGGACTGGCCCACCTTCTGTTCTACATCATTTATGAAGTGTGGTACTGCTTTTTGGAAAAGAAATTACAGGCTTGGAACTCTCCTCTCGGCCTTGGCCCACAAGCCATTAGTTCTCTGAATGATGCAGAGTCACCATTTGGAAGCGAGGGACTGCAGCACCATCAACTTGGACAGGAGTTAGGTCAGTGGCTTCTGCACTAGGATGGTTGGACGCATACTGTTGTCTCTTTGCAATCGCCTCGCTGAACGAACTGCTGGCGCCATGGACAGTAGAGAGGAGCAGGAGCATCTGGACTGGGAGATGATGTCAAAGAAGAAAACAGCTCCCTTCTGCAGAGGTTGGTGGAGTTCTTGACTGTCTGCACTGGCGTGCGGGCCACTGGGCGCTGCTGGGGCTGCGGTTGCGGCGGCGGCAGGCTGGACCACCGACATCTGAGCCACGTTTCTCCCAGGCCCACGGGGATGCGACGAGGGCAAGTGTTGACGCAGGGCCGTGGTGCCAATGTTAGCTCCCACGCTTAATTTCTGCCCACAATTCTACATATACCCATATTCGGCTCCTACGCTGTCTTAGCAATAGCAATGAACTGCCACACTGCCCCGAGTATCGGATTTTACCGCCAAAGCTCGCACTGAGTGACTACTGCGCCGTGCCTCGCTGAGCCCTGTGACGTACTTTCTTGGACCTGCCGAACAACTGCGGGTTTTTTACCCCGTGGCCGCTTGGCTCCTGACCTACACACTGCTGCATCTGCTGACTCACGGCCACCACGACCACTTGCTGCCTGCGCCGCTGCCTGGACGCGCAAGCTGACGCCTCTTCTCTTGACGATGATGAGAGCCCCTTTGCCTTCCCGGCTCCCCAGTGCGGTCGGCTACATCATCATTAATTTGAGTTTCATCAGTCACTGCTGTCTCATCACCGGTCTCTTGGTATGCAGGAGGTGACCCTCACAACATGACCTCCCATGCCCCTCTCAACATCTATACTTTGCCGGTTTTCTACTGCAAGAAGAGGGATATTGGCCCATTTCTTCGCTGCCAAGTAGCTGCTGAGCCTCCTCAAAATTGTTCTACCTCGCTATTATAGTGGCGCTGAGCCCAGGACCAAATAGTAGGATCTCTGGCTGAGGGGAACCGGATGGGGACAGAGGCGGGGTTTTGAGGGACCAGGTGAGGGCCGCTGACCCGCTCTGGGCCATGCTAACTAAGGGTTGTGTCTGACGTTCCCACCGATCTTGGCTGGGGTTGTCAGATGTCATTTGGGAGGAAAGTGGTTGGACTAGTCAACCATCAAGGAACCCTTGGGTTGCTAGTCCAGCACACGGCCGATAGATGACAGCGGCAGGTTAGTGGCCTCACCGAGTGTTGAGTGACCCTGCTGCGACGTCCCCTTGCTGTGCTGCGACCTGGGACTGTCAGGAATATTTTGTTGCCTCTGCCACTTGCAGGCGAGAGCCTGCCACTTCTCTGTTGACATACTGTTTGTTCTAAAATGTACAGACACTGTTTGATGAAGATATCTGTATATGATAAATACACACCCTGTATTGACTCCAAATGACCCACTAAGAAGCTTGGGTAACCCTGAGGATATAATTTGCGCTCTCTCACAAATGGGCAGGAAAAATTGACTTGTTTGTGCGTTTAAAACTCTGTGCATTTTACTGAATGTAAAAGGCTTAATTAACTTTGATATGAATTACTGCTTACAGAATTTCTTCTGTGGCTGTGAAATAGAAGGTTTCATTTTTACTGAGTGCAACTGACAGAAAAATAATTAGTTAAACCTTGGATGTAATTGCGCCCAAAGAATGAGGCCACCACAAACTACTAGCTTTGTAGCGTGTGTTACAATGCGGTTGTTTTTTAACACCACTCAACGATGAGATAAAATTGTACTTAACCTCTTGCTTGTGAAAAAGGAAAATGGTATATATTTTGGCGGGTTGAAAATTACTGTTTCTTGGATAGTCACCACAGCTGAAAACAACGTTAATTTAACCCCTGGATGTAATTGCAACCAAAGATTGAGCCACCACAAACTACTAGCTTTGTAGAGTGTTACAATGCGATGTTTTTTACGCCACACAACAAGAGATAAAATTGTAATTAACCTTTGCTTGTGAATTAGGCTACAGGAAAAATGTATATATTTTGGCGGTGAAATTGATGGTTTCTTGGAGTCACCACAGCTGAATAACAACGATTAATAACCCCTTGATGTAAAATTGCGCCAAAGAAGTTGAGCCCACCACAAAACTACATAGCTTTGCTAGCGTGTTACCAATGCGGTGTTTTTTATGCCACACAACAGAGATTAAAATTGTAATTAACCTTTGACTTGTGAATTAGGCTACAGGAAAAATTGTATATATGTTTGGCGGTGAAAATTACGGTTTCTTGGAGGGTCACCCACCAAAAAAGCTTGAATAAACAAAACGCTTAATTAACCCCTGGATGTAAATTGCGCTCAAAGAATTGAGCACCACAAACTACTAGCTTTGAAGCGTACTTACAATGCGGAGTTTTTTACGCACACACAAGAGATAAATTGTAATTAACTTTGCTTGTGTATTAGGCTACAGGAAAAAAAATGTATATATTTGCGGTGAACAATGGCGGTTTCTTGGAGTCACCACAGCTGAATAACAACGCTTAATTAACCCTGGATGTAAATTGCACCAAAGATTGGGAGCAACCACAAACTACTAGATTTGTATGTCCGTGTTACAATATGGTGTTTTTACGGCACACAACAAGAGATAAAATTGTAATTAACCTTTGCTTGTGAATTTAGGCTCAGGAAAAATGTATATATTTGGCGGTGAAATGACGCTTTCTTGGAGTCACCACCAGCTGAAAAACAACGCTTAATTACCCCCTGGATGTAAATTGCGCCAAAGAATTGAGCCACCACAAACTACTAGCTTTTTGTAGCATGTTACCAATGCGGTGTTTTTTACGCCACACAACAACATAAAAAATTGAATTTAACCTTTGCTTGTGAATTAGGCTACAGGAAAAATGTATATATTTTGGCGGGGGAAAATGACGGTTTCTTGGAGTCACCACAGCTGAAAAACACGCTTCAATTAACACTGAGGTAAAATTGCGCCAAAAGAAATGAGCAGCCAAAATGAAGTGGTATTTTGTATTTTAAAAACGCTGTTTCTTTAAATGATACAACAGGACTGGCTTGATCCCCCTTGGTATTCATGTGCTGTGAGCAGATAGGATTAAATGTATATGCAGCTGCATGGACGCACACTGGCATTTCAGATCCAATACCCAAAAAAATCAGAAATAGAACGTTAAGAGAAGCAGTCTCTGAGACAAGCTGAGACACCCACAAAAATCGCTGTATAAAAATCAGTTCTTCAGCAACAATCAGCCGCGCAGCCCTTCCCTGATCAGTACAGTGAGAGGAGTGTGAGCTCCCAGCGTCGCGCTCGGACTTATATAGTGCGGTGACGTCACAGAATCCCGCCGGTCTCTGATTGGTTTCATCTCTGCATATGTCATGTAGACTATGCCCTTCTTCCTCCCAGAGTTCTTTGCCCCATGTAACGCCATGTGCTCGCAGCCATTTAATCAATGAAAAGCACACTTCGTTCACCCGAAGTACCCCAAACTTCGACTTCGTTCAGAACCGAAGTTTTCCTGAAAATCTAAACGAATTCCACTTCGTTAGAATCAATTCGCTCATCTCTAAATATACCCAATACCATTTGCATGCAAAATTCCCGCCTACCTAACTATTACTACAACAGTTTTTAATTAAACTCTAAACAATGAGAATAACTCAAACACCATAGCCGCATAAGCGTTTATGTCTGACGACTGAGCACGTACCAATACACATCAGCCTTGACGTAATGATGACTAAATTCAACTGCGCATGCGTCCCACTCATCGAGGATACTCCATTGCGCAGGCGTAGAGCGCCATTAATTCCAGGCTGCTGTACAAGTCAAGGGGTTCAGGTACATAATATAACACAAGTATAATATAAGACAAATACAATAACATTAAGTAACACACTGATATGGAAGGAGAAATGACCCTGCTCGCGAGAGCTTACAATCTATAAATAAGAAGGAATTCATTAAGACAGACGTTTTATATGGCAGTTGTAAAGCAAACAGTGGAAGAGTAAGATGTACCAAGTGTGTCATATGACTCTTAAAGGGATTTTTCCATCTGGTTGTTTTCACAGCCCTTCTCTGTCTAAAAATGTTTTTGTGCTTTCACCTAATGTAAATGAGAATCATAGTGTGAACAAAATCTTATTGTAAATTAAAGCCAACATCCATCAGTCTAGATTAACCAACTAAAATGTTGTTTATGGGAAACAATAACATCAAAACCTTCTCAAAAAGTGATATGGTTATTTAAATACCAATCGCTGGTAATTTAAGGGTGTGTCCATAAGTTTTAAAGATGATATATAGGGCAGGGGACTTAAAAATAGAAAACAAAAAGTTAGAGAGGTTTTCTAGTTTCTAAGAAAATGAAACATTAAGCTGCTGGTGTCCAATTAGAAAAAAAGGCTATACTTACCTTTCTCCTCACCCCCAGTCCAGCACAGGCTCTCGGTTATCTTCTGTTTACTTTTTCCTTCTTTCAAACAGGGGTTTCACAGCTGCAGAGACTGGCTAAAGTGGTCGCGTATTACTCATTACATCACTGTTCAGAGCTGTTCACTTCAGAACAGTAATGATGATAAGGAAGTGTTATTCGACTGCTGTACCAGCTGCAGTGGTGATGTCCCATTCAGAAGTAGGAGAAAGTAAACAGAATACAGGAAAAAGCCATTGCTGGAACAGGGGTCAGAAGTTTTTTTTTATTTTTGTAGTTCCTTAATGGGTAATCTTTAAGCCTAGTATTTCTGTTTCGTAGAACTGGATAATCCCTTTAACACATTTTTGAAACACACTCCATTCCAGCTTCCCTGCTATTTCCCACTATTCCCCACCAATGATGTCACCTTCATCTCTGCAGCCCATCACTGGCCTCAGTGGTCTCTTTCTTTATGACTGCCATGTGACAGCTATGGATAGTGATTGGCTTAATTAACATTTGTCTTTCAGATGTTAATGCCCTCTGACTGGCAGGTGATTTTTAAAACATATGGACAAACCCTTTAAAACTTATCTTTATACTAGACTAAAAAAAATTGTCATTGGTAAAATTAACTTAATTGTACTGATAATAATCCATGACACCGATAATTGAACCCCCTCCACTCACAAGGTCAACACATGATATTTGAGAAAATGTTTGCTACTACTTCTGGTATGGAGGGAAAAATTTCACTAAAAGGGTTTTCCCTTCTGGATGCTTCATAAAAGCTGTTTTTAACCCCCTTCGTCTTTAGATTCATATTTCCTGTGCAGACTGTGGGCGGTTTTACAGCAGTGACTGACATTTCAGCCCCGCGAGCCCCTATGTCGAACTGACCCGAGTCAACGGATCTCGTAGAAGCAGGGATTTGGAAAATAAAATTACACTGTGTAGACAGGATGTCTGACTATAAATAAGAACTAGCAAAAACTTCTAGTGAGAGAGAAAAACGTGTATGCTGTCAAGACACATTGCTAGCTGCTGAGTGACTTATCTTTGATGTAATTACATTGATATGTGCTCAGCAAACCTGACAGAATGGCAAAAGGATTCTACCTGGTCAGTAATTCTAAGGTTTAAAGTTTTTCTGAGTAGAAAGATAGAAAAGACTGAGAAACTCCCATTCTAATGACAAACACACAACAGGGAGTAATATCACCAGCCACTGCTAGAGCAGAGAGAGGTGGTTAGTAACCTATAGACGCCTGTGTTAACAAACAGGAGATAAGAACTATTCTAACTCTGAAATGAAGCAAAATTAGAACAGCAATGTATTTGTTTATGATCGTTATTCACCTTTGCCTACATAATTAAAGCTAATGAATGAGATAGGAATTTCCCTTTAAGTTCATTTCTTGACAAAATAACAATACTTGAGAGGTATTAGTAAAATTAATTTAAAGGGGGTTTCTCATTACAGGCTTTCGTGGGCATATTAAAGGGGTTGTCTCACTGCATTCATTCATCTTACCTCAGTCCTGTTTTCTTGGTTTCATTTTGAATTCAGGGGCATGTTTACTGGCTTCTACTAGGCTGCAGTAGAAGCCAGGTCTGTAGCCATAGCAACCAGTGCTGGCAGTCTATCAGGATAGATCAAACAGGTCTGTAGCTACAGCGACCTGAGGAGCTGATGCAGCTTACAGTAGATGGGATATCTAGGAATAGGTAGTATACTGTTAATGGACACATATTGCAAAGTGACTTGTTTTTGCAAGATCTGTAACATAAAAAGCAATCCTTGTAGTTAGACAATCCATTTAAGCTTTCTCTCTTTCTTACAACTTCAAATCCATGGGCAGGTCTCTCTTCCCAGTACTCATGTCTTTTCTCACAGTAGGCAAGTGTCTCCTCTCAGTAGGAGGGTCTTCCCTCACTGAAGAGTGGTGACATCATCATTCGGTGTGAGCAGTGGAAGGGAGAGGATGTCACAGCTCTGCAGACCTCCTGCAGTGGTCAGTTCTCATGCCTGCAGAGCAGTCACCTCCCTCCACAAGCTCCTTGTAACCAGAACACCTGTATTGCTGTAACAAGTTATACATACAGACTTAAATGATGAAACAAATGTGAGGAATGGACTTTACTTCACCCTCTACCTCCTGCCTGATAACACAGAGGGCATTTCTCACATTTGTTTCATCAATTCAGACTGTATATATAACTGTTTACAGCAATACAGGTGTTTTGGTTACAAGGAGCCTGGGAGGGAGGTTACAGCTCGACAGGCATGAGAACTGACCATTACAGAAGGTCTGCTGAGCTGTTACATCCCCTATGAGTATAAGGCTGTGTTATGGGGGGAGGAAGAGTGAATATAGCAGCTAGAGACTCAGTAATTGCCCAGATCCTTCACACAGAGCTATCACTGGGAGAAGGGACGTAGAGTAGCTCAGCAGCCATTATTACAGAGCTCAGAATGCAGTGAAAGACAATGAGAACACAGACAAAGGCAGAAGCCATTTTCTCTTTCATTTTACACAGCTCATAGGGAACAGAGTGCAGGCAGCCAATCATAGCACAGGGGGCATGTCCCATCCAGGGGGCGTGTCCCAACAGGGCTGAATGAAATATCAGGCAGCCAATCACAGCAAAGGAGTCATGGCCCGACCACTTGCTGTAGAAATAGCTCTAGACACGTACAGAATAGCTCATAACTGCTATACTAAATGAGTTAGGTAATGCAAACCAATTGCAAAAGTGCTTATTTTTACTATCCCCATCATTACAGATATGATCTTTTTCGGGAGAAAACCCCTTTAAGATTCAGCAGGACTACTAGGGTAAAAAATAGAAATTACAAACCTGTACAGTAATTTTAGGATTAACATCAAAGTGGAACCTTTTCTTTTTTTCACGGGACATAAGAGTAAGAACTTTTCTAAGATAGTACATATACATACAGTAGCTCCATAGGGTATTCTACTCTCGCCTAATCTGCTCTCTATATGCTATATTCTTAATCTTCTCCTTTACACTCTACAGAAACAGTTCTAGCTAGAGTTACAAACTATCTCCTGATGTCTAAATATCAGGGCAACTGCTTTTTCTGGATCTCTCTGTGACGTTTGACACTGTAGATCTCCAACTTCTCCTTAACATGTTCAGCTCTTTTAACCTCAAAGGGGCTTTCTAACCTTGTTGTTTTACAGAGCCTGCTCTTCACAACCAGTTTAAGGCTCTCACTTCCTGATTAGGCTATGGATGATTCTGTAGCAGTGATTGGCATATCAGCTCTGTAGTGCACAAGGCTACAATGCTCTAAGGGGTCAAAGTTTGTCAGTAACTTAGATAAACAAGCTCCTGTGCTGGAGATAACAGAGCAGGGAGTAACATCACCATAGTCGGACAGGGCTGCTGGGAGAGAGAGAGAGAGAGAGAGAGAGAGAAAAAGAAAGTGAGAGAGAGACTTGTGTACATAAGCAGTAGATAAAATCTCATCTATCTCCTAAACAAAGCAAAATCAGAAAAGCAATGTATTTAGTAATAGTCTTTATTTACCACTGCCTACACATTTAAAGCTCATTCATTGTGGTGAGAAAACCTCTTTAAGGACACTGCTCTCTCTTGGTTCTCTTCCTACGTCATTGACAGCTTATTTAGTGTTTCATTTGCAGGGTCTACTTTTTCTTCTCTTTCTCTTGCTGTCAGGGTTCCTCAGGGATCAGCTCTAGATCCTCACCAGATTTGGCTTTCAGTACCATCTATATGCTGATGGCACTCAATTATACACCTTTTCCTGTGATATCACTCCTTCCCTGCTACAAAACACCAGTCACTGTCTGTCCGCTATCTGTGACATCATGTCCACTCTCTCTCAAACTAAACCTTACTAAAACTGAGCTTCTTATCATTCCTCCATCTCCTAACCAACCCAACCCAGTTATTTCTGTCTCAGTGTGTGGTACTACCATTATTTCTTGGCAGAAGGCCTGTTGTCTTTGGGTTATACTACATTACAACATGTTTTTCACTTTCTATATTCAATCCCTTGCCCACTCTTGTCATCTGCACTTCAAAAACATCTCAAGAATACAACCTTTTTTGATTGTGGAAACAACAAAACTCTCATTGTTTCCCTTGTACTGTCCTGAATGTAGCAGCCAGGCTCATCTTTCTTTTCACCAGCTATACTGATGCCTCTACCCTCTGTCAGTAACTGCACTGGTTCCCCCATTCATAAAAAAATGAAAAACAAAAAAATAACCCCTTTTCCCCCTTTAAAAAAGTTTTTCCACGTGTTCCCAACCCCCCTTTCCCATCTTTTCCCCCTCTTTCTCTGTTTTTCCCACCACTTTGGAAATAAAAAAAATTTTTTTTTGGGGAAAGAATATAACAAGTTTTCCCCGGTTTTTAAGGGAAAACCAAAAAAATTTTTAAAATTAAAAACATTTTTAGGAATATTTAAAAAACAAACAACTTGGGGGCCCCCAAGTTTTCCCAAAATTTAAAACAGTGGGACATGAGATTTCATTTTCATTGATCATTGAAAAACCAATAAAAGATGTCAGTTTGGTTACTCTAAGAAAATAAAAAAAACAAACGATGGACATTTAGAAAGAGTAAGGCCACAAACAGTTTCCTTAGGTGGGAGAGTAATCACCCACTGAGCCTGAAGAAGGGAATCCCTACAGGGCAGTATCAGAGGATGTGCAGGAACTTCTCACAAATTGAGGATTTTTACCATTTATCTAGGAATTTACATACCAGATTCATTGCAAAGGGATACCCCAAGTCAGTTTTGAGGACAACTTTAAAATACACCTTTGATGGAGTAAAAAAGATCTCCTTTATTTGATGATGGGAAAATTAAGTAAAATGGAACATTCCTGAAGGTGAGATTAGGTTTTATAAGGGCCAAATTTGCATGTCCAAATGTCATATAGGCTGTGAGTATTTGAAGAATAACACTGTGACATCTCCCCTGTTGGACTGGATCATGAGTTACAAAATAAAATCAAACAGTCTTGATTCTCCGAGCACAAATTACATATAGGAAAGGCAGATCATTGAGGGACAGACTGATAAGAAGTCATAATGAACCACCTAGACCAGTTGGGACATGGATGGACAGTAGACCAACTGAGATGTTTAAGTGTAGTGGGTATATTGTACTTGCCCATTTTATACAGGGCAGTCCAAAATTTGTCAACCCCAGTAATTAAAATGGAAAGGACTCTTATTATACATGATTTTTGTAATTGTAGATCAAATACGTATTTCATGCAACAAAATGAATATTAATTATTTAAAAAAATAATACAATTGTGATTTTCTTTTTCTTTTTTATCAGATTCTCTCTAACATTTTGAAGGGTAATATACTTATTAAAAATGGGAAAGACATCTCTTTTCGTTGTCAGGTGGGAAAAAAACTTGCAAAGTGTATCAAATAGTGTATCAAATACTTATTTTTCCCACCATATGCCCACTTAAATTTGTATATAAGTGGAGCTTAACTTTTTGGATGTATTAATAAAATGTTATGTTTGTCACTTTATAAAAATTGGTGTGCTGTTGTCTTGCTTCCACCAGTATTATGAATGACATACGGTCGGTATATATATATATTTTTTTTTTTACATTTTTTGCCATTTGATTGGCCCAGGGAATATTTAGGTTTTCAACATTCTGTAAGCTAATAAGGCAATTCTACCCTTGTCATCAAAATGTGGAATATTCCCTAGTGACTTTTCATTCTTTAAATAAAGGTTTACCTTAGGAATGTTTGTTTTGTGGATAAAAATCTTAGAATAAGGTCAATATTTGGTCATAAACAATTAATTTGTCTTTACATAGCGACCTATGCCTTGGTTTTTAGAAAAAAACTCGTTCCATTGAAGTGAATAGAATAACCTGCAGTGGTAGATATTGATGTTCATATGAACAACCCGGTGCCTACATAAAAAACTGAAAAACAGAGCACTAAACGTGACTGTATAAATCCCTTACTTGTATTTGATTTGTAGGCGGGTGGCTTAGCGGTATGGACAACATTATACTCACCAATTTCACATTTGATGGTTCTATGATTAGGATAGGACATCAATGTTAAAATCTTAAGGAGACCCTTTAATATTTATTAGAGAGAAGTAAGTATGCTATTTGTGTCAAATGAGGTTTGTATATTTATATTTCTTATTCATTTAAACTGTTTCCTAATTTTTTGGCCTAGTAAGTATTTATTCATGTTGAAAATTTCTTACTGCACATTGTAAACATCACCTTTTTTCTGGAGCTCTTCTTTTGCAAAGGAATACGCCAAATGGCCTTGTTCCTGCATTTTCATTTATTTGTTGTTTCATAACAACTCGCTTTACAATGGCCACAAAATTGACTTCTTTTTGTCTTCTGTTGTGGGGAACATTTGTGTTGTCTTACAAATAACATAGCTGTAGGGGACCATTACACTTCTATTTTTGCATTCTACACAATTATGTGTTATGGTATTCTTTACTTTGTAATTTTTGTTGGGGGACAACAATATTTGTTTCCCATGCTTTATTTCAATTTAAATGGGGTACCTATTAAGTGGAAGTTTAAATATTAATACTGCATAACATCACTGTTTTTCACTGATCATACAGACCTTGTTACCCTTTCACCTTTACCGTTGCGAGATTATAGTGCCCAAATATATATAAAAAAACTCCCCACAAACGCACATTTTGAACTTTACGGTTGCCCTCTCTGCCTGTTGTAATCCAGGATTTGTTTACCGTTTTAAGGAAATCTAGCCAATGCGGTTATACTAAACCCATGCTTCAACATCACTTGATCTCGATAACATCATCGGCAGCAGTCAATTAATAATTTGCCATTTCTAGGTAAGTCCCTTCAGCAAAGATTGGATTGGGAATTGCACTAGTCTGTAATTTGGCTAGAATATGAGGACCTCTGTTGAGCTTCACCTTTTTCTCCCACAATTTCATAACTACTACATAATAAGCTTTATTGTGTTACCTGCAAAAGTTAAAGGTCGGGAGGTTACACCCCCACTGCATGTTGTTCAAACAATAGACCCATTTTTCAGGCTCCAACACTGAAAGAGAGGACAGAGCTAGTTTTTCACATTTGGGGTTGGACATTCCACGCAGGTGCACTTGACTGTAAAGTGGGACTTTCCAGTCCTAATTTTGGTGATATTGTAAGTTTTCCATTCAAACTATAATTTTTATCCTTAGGCTGGTCTGAAATTAACAGAGACAACAGTAGAGAATTTGTGATGTCTCTGTGGGTTTCTTTAACGAACAACGGAAGATATTCTATATGCTCTCATGCATAAATTAAAATGGTAATTATCTTATTCCCTGGTAAAATGTATAGAAAAGGCAATGATGAATTAGGAACTAAAACACAGGACCTAAAAAAGTTCATATGATGTTTTCCTCAAAATATGTTTTGGAAAAACGTTAAATTTTGAATTATTAATCGTTGTCCTTTTAATATTAAAATTTATGTATTATTAATTTATCTAATTAATATTATATAATAAAGGGGTATGTTACACACGGGGATATTCATAGTTTTCTACATACGTGGAAAAAAACTATGGATTATGCTTGTAGGTCACCAGCACGGCGCTACAATATGATTTATAATTGTTACGTTTGGGGAGATAAGTGAACACATAGGGTCAATTACTTGGGCGGATAAAACAAACTTGGTAGGCAAGTTCAACTGGACAGCGTCTAGGGGCCAAGTTAAAGAAATTTAATATCTGATTAGCTTATCCTTGTAAGACCACTTGGGGTAACTGACCGATAAATAATGGTTCTAAAACATTTATTAAAAAACGCGTTTAATCCACGGAGAAGGCATTGCTCTGGCTTTCCTCCACTGGGTTTGGTCTTAACCTGAAGGAAGGTAAGCAGAGGCTGGAACGTCATCTGTGAAAAAAAGCGTTGTCCGTTCAAGATAATTGTCTTTAGGGGGGGACCCCCCTTTTTATCAGGTCAAAGGGTTTTACCCAAAGTGTCTTTCATTTAGCTATTCAGCTTTTAAATCTTTACTGCCTTGAGCCGCGTTACAGTTGGGAATTGCTACCAGTTTGTTTTGTTTATTCAAACTATATCTGAACCGGAGCTTCACTGAATAAATTAAGGTTCATGTGGGAGGTAGCACCGTGAATCTAGCAAGGAGGGAAGACTCGGCTCTAGGAGACCCCTGGGGATCTGCTATATACACGTTATGTTAAAGATGAGTTGTGGCCCATTTTACATGGCACAAACCTTAAATAGGTGGAAGTGCCTTTTTATCTTTTTATCACAACTTATTATGAAGTTTTTTAACTGCACGAGGTTTCTTTGAGCTTTCGTTTGTCTGTTCATTCTTTCTTTACAGTTCAATGGCAGGTCCAATTTACTTTTGCGGCAGGATATGTGCCGCAAAGGTGAGGTAATGCACAAATGTGGGGCCGGTTCGTGGGCTGTCCAGCCACCCCGTGCCGTGGGAGTAAAGCGTGTAAACAAGAACAGCTCCTGAAAGGGACACCAATGTACTGCCCAGCGCATTACTTTTCGCGCTGCGGTTACAATTCGTGTGAAATATAACCTTTATATAGCATTTAATTTTATATAGCACCAAGAAATTCGCCAGCACTTTTTTAACAAATATTGTAGTAGGGTTCCTTTCTAATTACTTATACAATTACCTAATACTTTACCCATCCAACTATCATCCAGTTTTGCCCCAGTGCTCTCGAACTAACAAACACAAGTCTTTGTTAAATGCTTGGCACTTAAAACTAAATATTTTGGCCTATATAT
The DNA here is from genome assembly GCA_025379985.1 of Phyllomedusa bahiana. NCBI lineage: Eukaryota > Metazoa > Chordata > Amphibia > Anura > Hylidae > Phyllomedusa > Phyllomedusa bahiana. The sequence goes on along the minus strand of JAODAL010035240.1, from coordinate 13,148 downwards.
TTCACCTTGAAAAAGGCGTATTTTCCGCATATTGGATATTTACGAAGCAAGGGACAAACTTGTTGGATCAGTTTAATGGTGGCACTATTTTAAAGTGAGGAATACATGACAAATAAATTCCACATTTGTGTGCTGCAGTGCTGTTTTTAAAAAAAAAACAATACTTTCAACAAACTCAAAGTAAACTAATAACAAAAAATATTTTAAAACTAAAAAAGATTATCTCACAAATAAAAAAAACACTTGGGAGCAAGAAAATTTAATGGGGGAGTAATGTCTGGCACATACTAAAACACTATTGTGGCAATTTGTGTCATTTATATGCCTTTTTCTGGGTTACTGGAATTTCTTTTAAATGCAGCATGTTCTCCGTATGATTTTTTCAGGCCTGTTGAGATGTTTTTGACTGAAATGGGTTTTAATTTCAGTAAATATGACCTCTTAATACTGAAACATTCCAAAAATAACCATTGTTTAAATTCTGTTCAACAACCAATAAATATTGTTTTGTAAAACTTTGTTCTGAATATTAAAGTTGGAACAGTGCATTTTTGAGGTCTTTTAAATTTTGGGAAAATATAAAAAAGTTATCCATTGGGTACGGTATTGGTACAGTAAAAACCCTTGATTTAGAACATGGTTGATGATTATTCAAAGATAATTATTATGATTTGTAATTTGAAATGGAACCAAGTTAGGGCAACTTCAAGGAGATAAAAGAAGCTCATGCCATTTTGGCGCATTAAATTATTTGGTACGGTGGTGGGTATAAAGCTAATTTTATCCTCGCACAGTGGAGTGCTAAACCAAAAATGTATAAGTATATTGTGTCTTGGTGTAAATAAGAAAAATGGTACATATATTTAAGTAAATTTTATATAAAATTTTATCTTTTCGTTAGGCCCTATAAAAAGGTAACAGTAAGTATGGTGATTGGTTCAAAAAAAAACCCCGTAATGCAAACCCAAAATTTTTAAAAAAGGGGTTTTAAAAATGCAAAATTGCAGTTATTTTTTTCCCCCAAATTTAAAAACCATTTCTAAATTTACTTTTGGATGAATTTTAAAAAGGTTTTCTTTAAAAAAAATTGAAAAACCCAAGGCCCCTTTTTGGGCAAATTGGGGAAAGGGAAAGGGAAAATTGAAAAGGGAGTTTTTCTCACCATGCATTTTTTCCCACACATAAACAAAAAAAAAGCTTCAGACCCCACTTTTTCCCGGGTTAAGGTTTTGTGGGTGGGTTTACGAAAGTGTTTGGGGGATATCGCTCTGCTATTCAAAAAAGCGGGGCCCTTTTTTTACATTAAAAGGGCTTGAGGAGATGAAAAAATCTGTATTTCACAACACTGCAGAGCTCAAAGGGAATGTAAAAATGTTTTCCCTTATCTTAAGAAGAAAAAAACCCCCACACAGTTACCACAGACATTTGGAGGGGGACCCCCATGCTTGGACGAAAGTTTTCCAGTTTAATCGGGATAAGAAAAAGGGGAAAAAGGGGGGAAAATGGTGGGGTAACTAAAAGAAACATGTGCCCCCAAAGAAGAGTTTAAAAATCTCTTTTAATCCCTCAAAAAAAGGGCAAAAAAAAAGAGAAATTTGCTTTTGGGTTAAATTGTCTTTTTTTTATTAAAAACCCCAAATCTTTTGTAGTGAAAAAAAAAAACCCTTTTTTAAAGCTAAAAAAAAATTTGGGGGAAAAAAAAGAACTCATCCCCCCCAAAAAAATTCCCTTTGTCATTAAAAAATTTAAATTGCTAAACCAAATTTCGGGTTTCATTTTTTTTAACGGGGACTTTTTTTTCCCAAAAATTTTTTCACTAAGTCACAAGCAGCTTTAATCCGCTTTGTCTCATCAGGCTGTGGGTGTTTCTATAGCAGTGATTAACATATTTATCATTTCTGTAATTAGTTGAGACATTACAAAGATGTAAGTGCAGAATATTTAATCTTAAAGGAGTTGTCTCCCTACAGGGTTTCAAAGGATGCATGAATGAAATACTCTGTCACTTCCTGGTTCAGACGGGACTAATTTGCATAAGCTCCATGCTTGTACATTTCCTGCCTGTTCTTTGGGCTAATAGATCAGATTATCTTCTCAAACTGCTCACAGGACTTCTTATTCTGATCCCTCTAACAAAAGCCCTAATTCAGTTCTGTTTACTTGAGATAAATCAAGCTTTTTACTCCCTGGCAGAGAGACACTGTGGACCCGGGACCTGTGTGATGACTCACTCACTGTTATCTCATTGAACAAACAGCAGGGGGAGATTTTTTTTACAGGTCAGTTACTGAGGGAACTGAAATAGCCAGGGAGGTCATAAATTCACTTGTATCTCCTTAGGGAAAACAGAGGAACAAAGCAATATATTTGGAAAATGTCTTTATTTTGTGTTCCCTACAATTTGAAAGCTATTCTTTGTAGCGAGACAACCCCTTTAAGTAATAAACGCTATAAGTACTAAGATGGGGTAAAAACAATTGCTTACCTGTAAACAAAAGCTAATCTTGTTAGAGATAACGAATCTGGTCTGAAAGTGAGCAACAGCCATGGTGACCTCATTCTCTGCTCTCTGTCTAAACACGAACAGAGATATGGACGTACCCAGAAAGACCTGTGTGCACTTAGAGCAGATACAATCTTTCTTATGTCATGACCAAGGTAAAATCAAAATACTAGTGTATTTGGAAATCAAAGCTAACCTTTCTAGTGAGAAAACCCTTTTCAGGCTTACTTGCATTTTTGATTAGTTTTTCTAATGTCTCAAAAACACAAGCAACAAAGAGAAATTAGCTCTCTAATAAACCCTGTGTTTTTTTTTTTGTCTAGTACATGAACATTGAAAGTTGTGCCAGATATTATTAAACCTTAAATGGGTTTTCTTACTACATGCTTTCACAGACATGAGATGTTTCTCTCTCTCTTACAGTTTCAAATCCAGGGTCAGATCTTTCCTCTCAGTAGGCATGTCTTTCCTCACTGAAGACTGTTGACCTCATCATTCTGTGTGAGCAGTGGAACAGAGTGGATGTCTCAGCTCTTCAGACCTCTTGCAATGGTCAGTTCTCATGCCTGGAGAGCTGTCACCTCCCTCAACAAGCTCCTTGTAACCAGAACAACTGTATTGGCGGAAAGTTATACATACAGTCCCTTAATATTACATAAAGTGACATCTTGTCATTGTGTCTAGCATAGTGTATTATATGTGTGTTACATGGGTGGAGGAGTGAATCTCGCAATGACCAGATCCTTCATATCAGAGCTGTCCCTGAACAGAGCAGCCTTTAGTTTCCCTTTCAATTTCACACAGATCAGGGGGATTAAGTTGAGAGCGCACAGGACAGCCAATCACAGCACAGGGGGCATGTCCCAACCAGGGTTCAACTAAATATCAGTAAATCACAGGAAAGAGGGTTCACCCAGGCTGCAGTTTTAGGTGCAGAACACACTGATTAGCTAATAGCTGCTATACTAAATAATTTAGGTAATACAAACCAATTGCAAAAGTGCTTATTTTCACTGTCCCCATCATTACAGATATGAACTTTGTTGCGAGAAAACCCCTTTAATAAGTTTGGTACATACTCCTAAGCACTTTTTATTAATACAGACATATTTTCTGGAAGTCTTAATACATTTTTTTTCCTGTATGTGTGGGAAGGTGCGGGATATTTCTTTCAAAATGCTTGGGATCTGAAAAGAGTTTAAAGAATTGCCTGTATGAAAACTGTCTAGGTCTAAGATTTTCTTTGTTGCCCATAGCAACCAATCAGAGCTCTCTTTTTATTTTTTCAGAGCACTAAATGAAAGGAGAGATCTAATTGGTAGCTATGGACAACAAAGAAAGTCTTAGACCTAGACTTCATTCATGAGGCCCTTTGTCTTTTCTTTAAAATATCAATATAATCAGAATTTACTTCAAGCCTGTATATAGCGCTATTTTTTTTAAAATACTGTAATTGATCAAAATGCATCCAAATAATTCAAATAGAACACATTCTAATCAAGAGATTGGATTCTACCTGAAAAATACATGATATATAAGAAGCTATAGTTATTCGTTCTTTTACTATTTACTATTACTATTTGTTGTTTAGTTCTCTTGGAACACTGTTGCATTAAATACCTATACGACTGGTTTATATACATTCAGGACATGATTATGTTGAAATGCAGCATTTGAAACAAGGAAAGGGCTAATCTGTAAGAAAGACAAAAAGTAAGCGTGTGTTCCCACACTCAGGTTTTTATGTAGTTTGTAAAGTCACAGCCTAGAATGGATAATAAATTAAAGACACATATAAAGGAAAGACTGAGTCTACTCCTATTTAATCCATGCTTGACTTTTCCATTAAAACTGCTTTAAATAAGCTGAATGTGAAAATACATCCTCATATGTAGTCTAAGAAATATGATCTGATGAAGAAAGACTTTGGTAGTATGCTGGGTTAATACAACGATTTACTGGAGTAAGGTCTAGGAGTTGTAATACCAACACGTGCTTTTTCCCTCTTGTTAACCTTATTTAGCTGAGAAAAAAGAAAATTTTAAAATTTCATTAACAAAATTGATCTTGGAAGAAAACCATTGTTGGTGAAGTGTATAAATGTACCCATCTGCGTGAAAGTCCTAGGGCGACATGTATGAATCTCGCCACGTCGGGGCGCACTTTTCCGCGAAATTTGCGCCTGATTTATGTCGGCGCTGAGGCGCGCTCATACATACTATGTAAAGTCTGCCGCGCCTCGCCAGTGTTTGGGGCGGAGTGCGGGACTTAGGCGCAGTGCCGCGCTGCGCCTTATATTCGCCGCCCGAGGTAGTGCACTCATACATAACATGTAAAGTCCGCCGCGCCTCGCCAGTGTGTGGGGCACAGTGCGGGGACATGGGCGCAGTGCGGGACGCGCCCACTGTATTCCGTTTCGAGACAGGCTAAAAAACGGGAAAAAATATTAAAGTGTCCGCGGAGTATGAAAAAAAAAAACCGGCCTTTATAAAGGGGGGAAAAAACATTTCAGAAAAGAGCTAAACCTCAAAAAAAAAAAATACATAAAAATAATATTTTCCAAAATCTGAACGGGCAAAAATCAAAAATTAGGAAAATTGGAAATTTCCCGGGGAAAATACAGAAAATTTTAAAAATTCTGAAAGCATTTATTGGTCGGCATAAACCAAAATTCAAAATAGGGCACGGGAAACCTTTTAAAACCCTAGGGAGAACATTGACCAATCAGAACAAAGGCGGGACGTTCAAAATCAGTAAAAAGCAAAAAAGAGCTGATTGGGGTGAGCTAGGGGGGGCTTGGCTACCCGGGGCCAATCAAATGGAGCGACGGGACCCTTTAATAGCCTATGGAAGAATTTGAACCAATCAAAATCAAAGGCGGGACATTCAAAAAACAGAAAAAGGGAAAAAGATGTTTGGGTTGGAAGGGGGGGTTTGGGGCTTCCCCCAATCAGAGCGCTCTGCCCGTGCGGCATGGTTTGATTAAAAAAAACATTTTTTTTTAGTTGTAAAAATTTCCTGAAAAAAGGGGCTGAAACCTTCAATAAACAAAAAATCATATTGTATAAAAATAAAATAATATGGGGAAAGAAAAAAAAAATAATTCACTAAAACATTTTTATTTCACATTTTCGTTAGCCAAGGACAATAGTAGGGGTGTAACGAAAAAAAAAAAAAATACAAATGGTTTTAGTGAATTAATATTTTTTTTTTTTTTTTCCCATTTTATTATTCATTTTATTTTAACACTCGGGACAATTCTTAGTCTATCATTTGATTTCGGCCATGTCATTTTTTTTAGATGCATTAGAAAACCCATAGGAGTGTTGCTCGCTCCCCCCATTGGGTCCAAATAACTGCGCCTCTTTTAAAATTAAAACCAAACACGAGCCGCTTGAAAATTTTTTTCCCCATAAAAACCCCAAGAGAAAGTAGCCGAGCTCGATTGGTAAAACGGACGAGCCCCCCCGCTTCAACCAAAAGCTCTTTTTTGCCTTTTTACTTATTTTGAAAAACTTCCCGCCTTTTTTAATATGATTGGTCAATATTTTCCCATAGGTTTGAAGGGTCCCTGCGTCCTATTTTTATTGGTCAATACTCCTCCAGGTTAGAATGGCACTGTCGCTCCCCATTCTATTGGGGTGGTTTATGCCGACCAATCAAAAGCTTTAAACAATTGAATTACTGTATTTCCCGGGAAATTCTCTCTATTGCAATTCCTTTTTGTAGCGCCGGGCTTGGCAAAACGATTGTTAGGGGTTTAACTCTTTATTTTTGAGAAGGCTTTAGCGCTTTTTCTGATTTTTTTACACTTTAAAAAAAATGATTTTTTTTTTTCAAAATCCCTGCCCCACGGCGCTGAAGCCGAGATTGCATTGGCCGATCTTCCATAGCTACAAGGGGAAAAACTTGCGCTCTGATTTTGGGTGGGGAAGCCAACCCCCGCTAGCCCGCCAATCACTCTTTTCTGTATTTTTATGTATTTTTAAATGCCCGCCTTTGATTTTTGATTGGTCAAAACTTCTCCATAGGATAAATGGGTCTTTTTGTCCTCCTATTTTGATTGGTGGCTTCTGCCGACCAAAAGAAGGCTTATACAATTTGAATTAATGTATTTCCCGGCAATTCTCTCTATTGCTATTCCTTATGAGCTCCGGTCTGGCGACAAATGCGTTGTTAGGGGATTTAACTGCTTTTTTTTTAAGAAGGTTTCAGGCTTTACTGAAATGATTTACACTTAATAAAAATTATTTTTTTATTTATACTCCCTGCTGAAAAGGGCTGAGCGCCGAGATTGCATTTCGCCGATCTCTCCTAGACTTCAAGGGAGAAGGTAACCGCTTGTTGGCTGGGGGCCCAAACCCCCCCTAGCTCAGCCAATACTCTTTTCTGCATTTTCTGTATTTTTTACTGTCCCGCCTTTGATTTTGATTGGCAAACTTCTCCAAAACCCTTTTAAAGGGGGCCCCCTGTCGCCCCCTATTCTGTTTTGGCCGAGATAGCCAACCCCCCCGCTGCTCAGCCAATCAGTCTTTTCAGATTTTTACTTTTTTTTGAATTTTTTCCCGCCTTTGATTCTGATTGGCCCAATATTTCCCCCAGGGGGTTTTTTAAAATTTTTACTGTCGCTCCAAAACTAAAGGGCCGGGTTTCTGCCGTCCCCAAAGGAGAAAAAAGCTTTCAGAATTTGAATTACTGTTTTTTTCCTGGAAATTTTCCAATATCCGAATTCTTTTTATTTGGCCCCTTTAAAAAGGTTTTTTTGGGGGAAAAGTGTTTTTTTTAAAGGTATTTTTTATTTTTAGCTTTGAGCTCTTTTTTAAAAAAGTTTTCGCCTTTATAAAGGCATTTTTTTTTGGGAAATCCTACTCCAGGGCGGCACGGAGTGAGCCCCAAATTTTTGATACAAATCTTCTATTTTCCCCCCATTTTTGTTTTTACTTCACTTCCGCCTCCGCCGGAGCTTTTAAAGACCAAAAAAAAATAGGTCTGGCTTTTTGGAGTGGGGGCGGGAAAATGGCCGCCCCTTTCCCAAACCCATCGCATGCCTCGGATTTTTCAAACCGCGGGGCCGTTTTCCGCCCCCGGAAAACGCCTACCCCGCGCCCAAACCGCCCCCTTGCCCCGCCCCTTCATGAGGGGCACTAAAAGTGGCGAAACCCGTGCGCCAACACCGCATCCCGGGTTGTTGAAAGGGGGGAATCGGGCCGGGGGGTGGCGCGGTTACCCTTTAAAACAGGGTTTAACCCCGACCCAAAAATTTCCCCCTAGTTTTTTGTGCTTTGTTTTTTCAATCCTTTGTTCATTGCATTTTAAATTAAAGAAATATTTAAGTATTAGAAAGAAATTGGTTATGAGTGGTTTGTTCTTGGTTCGGAAAAATTTAAATTGCACAGAAACCACTACTTGTTTTTAAGGGGTTCAAACTTGTTTGCAACCCGTTTACCTCTTTTGGCCAGCTAGAGCAGGGGTCCCCAACTCCAGTCCCGGGGCCCCCCAATAAGTCATGTTTTTTTTGGCCCTTTCCTTAAAGGGCACAAGTGATTTATTTAATTTCAGTGCCTTTTTGTGGGAGACCCCTGAAAACTCCCTTTTTAGGGGTCCTTTGGCCGGGGTTTTGGGGAACACTGAGCTAGAGAGAACAAAGAACATTTTAAAGTCTCACAAAAGTACCTCCTCCTCAAGCAGAAGTGATTGCAGTGTGCTAAGTAAATGTACCCTTCTACTACAGGGGAATTTTTGGGAAATTTAATCCCATTGCTTAATTTTCAAAAACTTGTTTTTTCAAATGATTATAAAAAAAAGAACTTTTTTAAAGTCTCAAAGGGGAACGCCCCCCAAGCAGAGCAAAACCGGTGTTGGAGTGGTGGGTAAATTCACCCTTTCTCTGGAGCAAGTTTGTGACCTCCAATCCTGGCACATGTGTTCCATCTTTTGTTTCCTGGCTAAATAAAAAAAAAACAAAAAAAAAAAACACATTTTAAAGGATTAAAGAGAACATAGGTGACTAAAAAATGCACTTGGAAATCCCAACCCCTTATGCATCCCTTTTAGGTTTTTTACTGTTGCAACTTTGTTAGGTTGAACAAAAGCAAAAAAAAAGGGAAAAATTTTTAAAAACCCCCCTAATTTGAAATGACGTTTTTAAAAATTCCCCCCCCCAATTTTGTTCCCCCTTTTTCAATTTTTAAATTTAATTTTTGTTTTGACAAAAAAAAAATGAAAAAAAATTTTTAGGAAAAAGTTTCTTGTGGGGGCAGGGGGTTAGTGCGCTCCCCCTAAAAGGGGCATTGTAGGTTTCCCGCCTATTTGGGAACCCCTTTCCTCTTTTGAAAAAAATATTTATGTACACTATTTTAAAATTTACGCTCCCCGTAACACATGTCCCCTTGGGGAAAACTAATCCCTCTCCATCTTTTCATTTTCTTAGGTTGAGTAAAAAAAAACCTTTAAATCTCAGAAAAAAAAAAACCCGGCTCTGCAAAGGGGAAATAAATTGGGGTTTTCACTTCAATTGGTAAAATTTTTAAACCCATGACTCCCTTTTTCCCTCTTTTGTTTATTGGGTATTTGAAGGGGAAAAAAGGTTTTTGTCTCATTAAAAAACCAACAGGAGGGGGAAAAGCTTCCGGGGTGCAATGGGGAAAAATTAGGGTTCTTTTTTAAAAATCTTTCCTTTCCCGTGCTAATGGTTTGGGGCAAAAAACTTCCAAAAAGGTCTACTACCCGAGATTTTACATGTGGGATTGCTTTTTTATGCATTTTTTTTTTTAGCATATTTCCAAATTTTTCATATGAATTTGCAGGCAACCCGCAAAAAAAGGTTTTTTTACAAAAAAATGTTAATCAGGCCAACATTTAAATTTTTTACGGTAAATTTTTATATTTGGGATTAAACAAACTAATTTTTTAAAACGGGGACATGCAGCAGGCCAATGCATTTCCCTTTCCCACTCAAATTTCCACCAACCCAAAACTAAAAAAACAATAAAAAAAAAAAAATGTGGGGGGATTAAATTTAGGGTCCAAAAGTATTCCTAACTGACAAACCTGCAGACAGAGGCAAATTCTGTATTTTATATATAAAAAAAACACATAGCTTTTTAAAAATAGATTTCTTTTTTTTTTAAAAAGGGGAATTTTTTCCTTGTGCTAAAAATTTTGATGCAAAAAATTTCTGCATTTGAAAATCTTTTTTACCAAAAACATAATTTTTGGGGGTTTTTCCTCTTGAAAAAAATCCATATGCCAAAAAGTTTTTACGGAGTTTCCCGAAAGGGGGTTTTTGTTTATACCCCCAAATAATTTTTAGCAATAAATTAAAATCCCTCAGGGTTTAAAAAAAATTTGCAAAAATATAGGGAAAAAAAACAGATATTTACAAATATAGAAACTGTTTTAGGGTGAGCTTAAGGGTGAAAACACTGCAGATAGTCAAAAACTGTATGTGATTTAATTCGCTGCCAGATAGAAAGAAGTGATAAGATGAGTTCTTTTTAAGAAAAAAAAATGGGGGAAAGCTCCCAAAGAGGGGGGTTTTCTAAGAACCCGGCAATAGGTTTTCTGAAAGGAAAATTGTAATAACCCTTTTCACACGGGGCCCCGTTTAGGTAATATATAGGGCCCTTTCAGTAGCTAGGAAGGTAGAGTATATAGGGCCCCAGTAAGTGGTAAATTTAAATTTCTTTTGGAGGTTATGTACATAGGTTAAAAACCCCTTTGTTGGTATAAAAGGTCCCCAAAATAGGTTTTGTAGATGTTAGGGGTTTATTTGTTTGGTTTTCTAGGTAAAAAGGGTTCCCAAAAACCCCCAGAAAAATGGGACAAGAATTACCCCAAAAAAAAAAAAAAAAAAAGAGCTACACTTACAGGGACCAAAGGCGATGGGTTTCCCTGAATTTCCCCGAGCAGGTGACTCTGGCCCCTTTTTCTGCTTGGAAAAAAAGCAGGGGGCCTTAATTATTTACAAAAAAGGTCAAAGGGATTTGTTCAACCACAATGCAAAAAAACCACAGTATAATACATGGGGGGACTGCTTAAAAATGCAACAATACCAATGAGAATTGCTATGGTAAAGCGATACAGAGGGAAAACGCCTTTTGTACAGTTATACCTGTGGGTTTCAGTTTATATCTCCCACAAAAGAAATTTTGGGCAAGCTCCCGCCTTAAAGGTACACTGCCAAAATACTTGTACCCAAGCCCCCCAGAATTATGGGGAAAAAGATAACACGGGAAAAAAATACAAAATTGAGGATTAGTTGTTCGTATACAGTAGCAAGCTCGAAAACCAAAGGGAAAGGCCCCTCATCTTTCGAGCCCACAAATAAAAAAAAAAAAACCAAAAAAAAGACAAGGGGGACAGAATTCCAAAAAAATCCAGGCTTACACTTACGCTTCAAAGGCTGATGGATACACTAAATCCCGCGCAGGGATTCCCCCTTTTGCTGCTGGGAAAAGATAGAGGTCCCGTTAATTAATGAGCAAATGCTCTAGGTCTAGCCACACCAGATGAAAAAACCACAGTAAATACGGGGGGAAAAGGCTTAAAAAATCAACAAACCCCAATGAGAATTTGCAATGGTAAAGCATACAGGGGGGTAACGCCATTGACAGTTATACCTGGGGGTTTCGCTTATATCTCCCCAAAAAATGGGGCAAGCTCCCCCAGACTTAGAAGGTACACTGCACAAAAATTGTCCCCTTAAGCCCCCAGTAATATTACATAGTAATATTAATAGTAAAATTTACATATTTAATACTTACATAGAAATCTGGGGGAGTTGGTTACAAGTATTTTGTCAGTGTCCTTTAAAGGCGGGCAGCTTGCCCACATTTCTTTTTGGGGGAGAAAAAAGCTAAAAACCCAGCATGGTTAAAAACTGTACAGAGGGCGATACCCTCTTATCGTTTTTTAATATGCAATTTCATGGTATTGTTGCATTTTTAAGCAGTCTCCCCTGTTTATTTGGTTTTTTGCTGCTGTGTGAAATAGTCCTAGAGCATTTGCTCATTAATTAACGGCACCTGCTATCTTTTCCCATGCAGCAAAAGGGCCAGAGCGCCTGCTGCGGGATTCATGTACCATAGTTTAAAAGCTTTAATGTAGCTCTGTGATTTTTTGGGTATATGGTTCCCCCAAAAATGTCAGTAGTAATAAAACCCCAAAATAGGTGGCAAGTATATTGGTTCCCCAGTAAATGGTATTTTTAAAAGGGCTCCCAGTAGGGTGGTGTTATTGGGCCCCCCAGTATGTACTTAAATATAGGAACCCCATAGCGGGTGAAAAATGCCCCCCCATGGGGTTATAGGTATATAGGTCTCCTCAGTCTGAAGATAGATCTATATGTCCCCCCAGTAGTTATAAGGCCCCATCTTGGGTGGGTAAATTGTCCCCCAGTTTCGGATATAGGCTTCCACCCAACGAGTTGGTAAAAAATTTCCCCCCAATAGGTTTATGGAGGTCTGAGTAGGTAAATTGTCCCCAGTATTTTAAGTTTTTGGTTCTACCCCGTTTATGTGGTATTTATGTCCCCCATAGATATTTTATTTTTGGTTCCCCCCTAGGTATATTGTTTCCCCCAAAAAGCATGTATATATTTCCCCCCGGTATATGTATTAGGGTTTTCCCCCAGTCTGCAGGTAGGTCTATAGGGTCGATTACAAAAATAGTACTCACCTTTCCCCGTTCTCGCTGCTCTCTGCATTAGCAAAAGGCACAGATTTTACATGCTGCGCAAGCGACATGATGACATTCTCACTCTGCTTGTGCTGTATACTTTGGGGGGGTTTTCAAGCCTGCTCCGTCACTGTCCGTGGTACCCTTAGGGTTTTGTGTGTCCAGAACGGTAAACAATTGAAAAAAAAACGCCAGCACTCCCGGTTACGGCGCTTTCCCCAACGGAAAAGCACTGGCAATCAGCCCTTGGGAATCGCAGGTTGGGGACCCCCATTTTTTTTAAGGCAAAGCCCCGGGTAAACTGTCTAGCAGGGGCCTTGCATCGACAAAAAACTTTTATGGAGCCATAATGGGTTCATAAAGCATTTGTTACCCATAAGGTCCCATTGTAAAAGAAAATATACATTTAGGGTGACATGTCCCATTCGGGCTGCGCCATTTTTTTGGTGTATTTTGCACCTAAAAAAATTGCTTTTCTGGATACAGGCTTGAGAGCCCCAAAACTGTCATGACCCAAATTTATTTGTACAGTCAAAGCACCTACACTGCCCTCACTCCTAAAGGTTTCTTTCATTTTTCAAGAGAAATTTTAATTAAATTCACAATTTCTTTTTAAAACTAGGGGGTGCATTAGCACTTACAATTTTCCCCTAATTTTCTTGGGTGCACTGGATTTGGGAAAATAGAAAAATGGGAATTAGATATACCCGGCAAAAATTTAAACACCCATGTCACCTTTGGCCACAAATACACGCCTAGCAGTACCCTAAGGTTAGGTCCACACAGCATAGACAAAATATTATGTCTTCTTTTGGTAGTTTTTACTTTGCTTGATTTTGGGGGTACGTTTTTGTCTGCGGCTTGCGGATTCGTCTGTTAACCATTAAAAATTGCCCCCAAAAACCTCAAAATTGTGCATTTTGATTTTTTTGGAATACCAGCGGTGTAAAAACCGCCGGCTGAAAAG
>JAODAL010035239.1:0-43188 GCA_025379985.1 Phyllomedusa bahiana | reverse complement strand
TTTTTTTATTTTAAAAAAAAAACCCCAACACACATATCCCCGGGCGCCAAAAAGCACAGGAAAATTTTAATGTCCCCTCAAAAAAGAAATTATATCGAAAAAATTAAACATTTTGGGGGCAAAAATTTTAAAAAATAAGGATGAAAATGGGGTTTGAATACTTAAATCTGAGGGGAAAGCAGCTATCGAGGGAAAGGAAAAATGAGAAGATTGTATTCCCCCAATCTTGCCCGGGGAAGGGGATGAGGCTTCCATCCAAAAGACACACACATAACCAAAACCCAAGAAAAGGGGGGTCCTTTTTTGGGTAGCCCTTTAAATCACAAAGTTCTATATAAACTCATTCTACTGTTAACCCCCTCCCCCTACAAACTGCTGAAAAATTAATTTTTCTTTTTGTAGACCTTTTTTTAAAAGGAAGCCAGCCCAAAATAATTAGGGCATATCCGTATGCTATGTATAAAGCTCATCCGCTTGGGTCTCACCCCCACCAATTTCCTAGCACATGGCCTCTGTTATAGTAAAAGAAAGTTTTGGAGACCCAAATATTTTCAGGGATATGATGTGCAACGCCATTCAGGGAAGAAAAGGGTAAGCCCCCTTGTTGATAAACCTACCCCCAACCATCCAACATTTAAACCTTTGATGGGCCTAAATGTTTCTGATAAAACTTTCCAAAACATTGCTAATGTACAGTATTACATAAAAGGAATTTTATTGGGACAATTTTTTGATTGGGGGACATTCAATATCTTAAATACAGGTATCCAAAAATAATCTCGACATTTCCCACACCCATGAAATTTTCAAAATAATTGTGTTTAGTGGTTTTTCTTATATTTTTTAAAAATTCCAACGTGCAAAAGAACAATCAGACACATGTACATTCACCACACCCTGGGAATAAATTACAGCATAAAGACCTTTTTTTCAGAAACCAAAGACTTAGAACCCAGCTTTTTGTCCTTTTTAATACAAATTTTAAAGGGGGTTTCCTTCCTCAAAAAATGAAAAAGAAGCTACCAATCAGCAAACAAAAAGATGTCCCTTTTGGGAAAAAAAACAAAAAATGGTAACCCGGGGGAAATGGTATAGTTTTTTTCTTATTTGGGCTAACCCCGGCATCCTATTTTAAAAATTTTGAGGGAAACACAAAAAATTTAAAGATGGGCCTTCGAGGTTCATTGTTTTTTATCTGTTAAAATTCCCCTGCTATATTTTATGTATTTGCAGGCGTATTCGGGCTTTCAACTAATTACCTCGAATACTCCCCACAAATATCTCGTAACACCATTAAAATTTTCTATTTTTTCTGAATTTAGTCTGATAACTAAAATAAAAAAAAATTTATTTTATAGAATTCATTGCAAAAAGATGAATCAAAACTGGCTCAAGTAAAAATAAAGAAATTACCTTGCCCAAAGTCAAATTCTTTTTCATTTTTGAAAGAACTCTGGAAAAAAACTAAATCTAATTGGCACTACTGCCATTTTTTTTTTTGGCTGTTTTAAAAACTATTCATTTGGGAACATCTGGGGGAATTTGTTTTTTTGCCATAACCTTTTTTAAAAAATAGTTAAGGTGATATTTTAGTCCGTTCAGTATTCATTAATCAAGATCAATCAATCTGGACCCCCAAAATTTGCTAAACTGCACACTATACAGTTGAAAAAGTGATCAAAACTCCTTGAAATAAATATTTTTTTGTACATTATGGGGAATACAGTATTGACTGTACTTTCCCATACAGAAAAAGCAAAAGGTAACAAATACCAAATTTATAAATATAACTACATCTTTTTTTTTAAAGAAAAGGGCGAAGGGGATGATTTTAGCTGATTCCTAAACCCAAACCCAATTTTACAATTAACATGGGTTGGACACCAATCAACAAATGTAACCTGACTTTTTCCTCCCCTTTTAAAAGGGACACACTTCTAAAGTACAACATTTCAATCACAGATAGTACATATGACCTTCTTGGGCCCACACAAAAATGAATACAGATAATCCCCACAATTACATACAGACATATTGTATGTAAGGCTGAAAAAAACACTATGTTCATCCAGCTACACCTATTATCTATAGTGACAACAAAAAAACCCTGTGGGGTTGAAGTCATCTGACTCTATTTCGGGGGAAAGATTCCTTCCACACCTTAATCAAATAAACCCCTTTTAACCAGAACCTCTAAAGATATAAACCGAAGTCCCACCTCCAGCTTTAACTGACTCCTGCACCACCCACTCTCTACACAACACTTAACAAGTCCCTATGTACATATCCCAACGAGACCCCCAAAATACAACCTCAAAATCAGACTCTGTTGCAGACAGATTTATTGGAGATTTAATGATAACATGTTGCAGTTTTTGAAGTATAGACAGGCCAATATAACAACAAAGTGAAACACAGGTAAGGTTTTATATTTATACTTATATACTATATACTTATAACTCCCTTCTAGTGGAGAAGAGCTATACGCCATAATTTTAATGGAGAGTGACATAGACATTTCTCAAAATGAACTCCCATTCATTGTAGCTGCAAATGAAGTACACATGCCTTTTTGTATTGCCGATAGACAATACGGGGAAGGAGTGAATAATTCCAATATGGCCTCTTCTGCACATATAGTAAAATCTAATGAATAAAACTAAAACTAAATATTTTAGATTTTGATAATTAAGAGAATTTCTGGCCCCTTGAGCTATAGCTACACCTCGAGATCAACCATGATGGCAATAGTCCTGATAATAGGACAGTACTGAAAATTAGAAAATTATTTTGAGTTTAATTTTAACAAAAAATTTTCTAATGCAAAAGCATCAATTTGGGGCTTCTATTTCCATCTGCTTGCCCTAGCTCCCAAAATTGGGAAAAACTACAAAACCCAAGTCACTTTAATTATGATCTCCTGACCCTCCAAACAACTGCTGTTGTGCAGCACGGAAACACTAAAAGGGGCTGGATTGACTCAAAAAAGGAAATTTTGTCAGTGCTGGGGGTCTAAAAAATCCAACCCCCCACCAAAAAAGGGGGCCTCTTCCAAAAAATGGGGAAATTTTTTAAAACCCGGTTTTACTTTGGCACTTTTGTTTTGCTATACGACCCCATCCGCCCCAAGGAACCCAAATCATAGTTACATATTATTATGTTTTGAAAAAAGACACTTCCTTCAATTTCCAACCAAGGGGGGGAAAAAATGGGTAAGGAGGAGACCGGGAAATTAAGCCCAGCCTCCCCACTTTTTAACCCATGAAACTCCGGGGAAGACACCCCCCCCATCAGGATCCCAAATTTTTAAAACAGGGTTTATGCACGAAATTAATTTTTTTTCTTTATTTTCAGGTAATATTTTAACCTTTCTTAAAACCCCAACGTTTTTCCGCTTTGCCAGCCCCCAAAAGGCGCATTCCCCAATCCACATTCCCTCAAAAGGAAAGAACGCCCTTCTTTTTCTAAAATTTAAAACCCTTTTTTTCCCTCTAGCGACAAGGGAATGCCCCCCTTTTTTTTTTGGGGGGACTTTAATTAAAAAATTTTTTTCCCCCATATTTTTTTGTGGGACCATTTATAATTTATAAAATTAATCATGTCCCCCTAAAACCCAAATCTTTTCTAAAGACTAAATAAGTTAAATTTCTACTAACCTTTCTCCTCATAAGGGAATTTTGCATTTTAAGTTAAATTTTGGTTGCTCGTCTTTGCACTCTCTCAACTCCTTTACATTTTTCTATAAAGGGGGGCCCAGAACTAAACCCAGCTTATCTAATAGTCACCCTATGTTTTATGAGGGGGTTAGAATTAAATCCTTGTCCCCCGTAAACCCCATCCTCCTTTTTAATACACCCAAAATCTTACGGGCCCAAAGCAGCAAATTGACACGGCATCTTTTTCTTATCCATAATCAAACAAAAAACCCAACCCTTTCAAAACAACTTCTCCAAGTTTTTCCCTCCCTTTGGGACATAAATCCCCTGCATATTATTTGTATCCACATTGAAACCTCTTTTTGCCAAGGAATGCCCAAACACTCATTTTCCCAAGCTGCTTGCAATTTATGACATCTTCCATAAATTCACTACCCTAACCAAACTTGTGTCTCTCCATAAAAAAAAACCCGTTTGGTTTAAATCCCTTCCATTTATATCATTAATAAATACTTTAAAATTAAAAGGGGCCCCAATAGTGACCCTGGGCACACCACCCCAAACCGGAGACCACTCAGATAGGAGTCATTTACCCCCACTTTTGAGTACGATCCATGGGCCCTTTTTTAACCCAATTTACACACTGTTTTTTTAAAAACCCCAATTGGTTTTCCAATTTACAAAAAAAGTTATGGGGGACAGTGTCAAAGCCTTTGAAAGATAAAAACACTATATCCACACCCCCCTTCCAACTTCTACCCAGTTTTTTTTAAAAAAAGCAATCATTGGGGTTTCCCAACTTTGTTTTTGTAAAACCAAGCTGGAAAATCACTTATAATATTGTATTCATCCACATTTTCCCTTATTTGGTCCCATGACCTTCAACATTTTTTCCCAAACAATTTAAAAGCTTAATGTCTAAAATTAAAAAGGGGCAAGATTTGGAGCCTTTTTTGAAGAGGGAATACATTTGCCTTTGGCCCACTCCTGGTACTATACCATCCCCAGGAATTCTAAATATCATGACCCAGAATAACTGGGGGCTATTTCTTTAAGAACTCGGGGTGAATCCCATCAGGGCCTGGACCTTGTTCACATTAGTTTATTTAATTTGACTTTGACTTTTTCTACCTGACCAATCAATTTTAAAAAAATATGTATTAACATACTGGCACCACCACATCTGCAAGGGGCCCCCCCCAACAATTTCTTTTCACCCGTTATATATACGACGAAGACCTATTTATACCTCTGGCCCTCCTGGTCCCCAATGCCAGCCCCCCTTACATTTTTTAAGGGACCTACATTTTGATTTTCGGCTTTTTTGGTTTAATACTTAAAGAATTTTTGGGGTTTAGTCTTGCGTCCTTGGCCACGTGCCTTTCATTTTAATTTTAGCTTTTTTATACTTTTTTTACAGTTTTTATTAACTTTTTGTTATTTTTGAAAGGGGGATGCCAAGCCCCCTCTGACTTTTTTTTTAATTCCCTTTTTTTTTATTTTTGCCCTTTTTAAAAAGGGAGAAGCCATTTGGGTTTTTGTTTTAATCGCCATACTTTTACCCATAAAGGGAAAAAATTTTGCATAAGTTCCCCCCGAATCGCAGTATGGGGGCTGTTTTCTCAAAATTTAAATTTATACCCATTCACTGCATGCAACCGGCCTCATGTGAATGAAAAAAGGGGGCACTTTTCAGCTTCCAAGAAGCCCAGTTTTACCCTTGGCTATGTTTTTCAAGCTCCAAAGGGAAATGAATGGAGAGGATACCACAAACGCAGCCCTGTCATTGATAGCACGGGGTTTCCCGTAACTATCTGCGAGACAAGCACTGGGGGTTTTTTACTTGTGGGAAAACCCTTTTTTCCTATTTTATATATTAAATTTTCATCATAATTATCACTGTTTAGATCATAAGGGTTCACATTCGGCCCCTTTCACCACTAACTGCAGTGTCTTTAACCCAGGAAACCCATGTTCTTTACACCAAAATTTGGGCCATGAGAAAGCTGCCACCTCTTTAAAGTATAAAGTCATAAATAAAAATTGTGGGGGTTGGTGATTTTTAATCCTGAACATCTTGTAATATGATTTACAGCTAATGTAAGATTTAGGGTTGGTACATTTATGAAGGGAAAATGGGGGAAATTTTTTTCAAAACCGATTTATAAAGGTCTTCCTAAAATGAAAAATTAAATGTTTTTTCCCTTTAAAAAAAAATTTTACATAAAAAATTGCGTAAAAAGTTAAACTCGAATCCCCAATGGGGGTTTTTTAAAGAAAAAAAATTTTTGTAATTTTTTAAATCAAATGGAAGGTATCAAAACATTTTTTAATACCCCAAAATTTTTTTTTTATTTTAAAATTTCATATAGTATCAGAAAGGAAACCCCCCAAGTTACAAACAAGATAGACTATCCTCATCATAAAAAACCCTATAAAATCACAACTCACTCCCCCTTCCTCAACAAAATAACCCTAAATATCCAGGGGCTCAGTTTTCTCCCCTCTATCATAGACCCTAATTTTCACAAGCTCACCTTCTTTTCCCTCAACGAAAAAAAAACCCAATATATCCAAAGCCCCCTTTATTCCTCTGTCATAAAACCCTTTATATCACAAAGGCCAGCTTCTCTCCTCTACAAATAACCCAATGTATCAAAAAGAGCTCAGCTTATCTCCTATGTCAAAAACCCCCTATATATCCCCCAGAGCTAACTTCTCTCCCTCTACATTAACCCTTTTTACATCCAGAGCTCATTTCCTCTATAAATAAAAACCCAAAATTTTATCACAGAGCTCACTTCCCCTCCTCTACCCATATACCCTATATTTCACGGGATAGCCTTAGCTTTTTTAATATGGGGTTTTTTACGAAAAGGGGGAGAGAAGCTGACTCTATCTAAAAATTTAACCCAAAACACCCACAGACCAGCTCCTCTATCATAAAACCCTATAAATCAAAGAGCCCCCACTCCTCTTCCCCTATCGAATGATCCAATATACCCAAAACCCCTGCAGTGTATACCATAAAATTTGCATTTTTAATTTCTTGGGGAAAACCAAAGGGCGAAAATTTCCCGTGTCTCATGTTCTGAGTCACGCCTAAAAAAACACCTTAAAAGGGAAATCTTTCAATGTTTTTTTATTTTTTTAAAAAAACCCCCATCCATTTTTTTTTTTTTAAATGGGCCTTTTTTATTTTCTAAATTGAAAATTTTCTCTTTTGGGTCATATATGATTGGGGGGACGGAAATTTTTGTCTGCACTGTTTAAAAAACAGCATTTAAGAGAGTTTTAAACAACAACTTTATGCCTTTGGGCCCCCCTGTAAACTGGGAAGTTTTCTAGGTATGCTCTTTTGACCGGGAAGAATCTTTGTGCAGGGGGGGAGAAGGGGAACTGTGACATTTTTGGTGAGGGAGGGACCCTGGTATACATATAGGTTTTTCCCTTTCATGTAACCTTTTCTTGAACTGCCCAATGAAGACAACTGAATTCTGCCCTCTAAGAACAAAAGTGTCAACTATTAATTCCTAAATTTTCATTTTGGGCCACTGGGCCCAAGACTTTTTAAAAAATATTTTAAAAGTGATAGGGAAAATAAAAAAAAAACAAAATTCTTAAAAAATGCTTTTAAAAAAAAAATAAAAAGTGAGTTAAACAAAAATTTAATTTTTTTGATGACACATTCCCTTTAAGTTTTAAGGGAAAAGTAAATTGGATATTTATAACTCGGGGGAATTGCCTTATTATTTTTTTTTTCCCTTCAACCCCTTCCATTCTTAAACCCGGGCGGGTTTTAATGCCCCTTTTTTTTTGGTTGAGTCTTTGGGTCCTACAAAGGGGCCCTTGCCTTTTGTTTGCCAAATCTCCTACAAAAAAAGCACAGGGGGTTCCCTTGCCTAAAAAAAGGGGGCTTAAAGGGGGGATCCCTCCTGTAAAAGTTTTCCCCTTTACCTTTCAATATGACCAGCAAACACTCCAAGATATGCAACACGGGTTGTCGGGGTTAGCCACCCTGTTGAAATGTGTAGAATGCATCAAAGTAGGGAAAAACCCTTAATAACACTATTACTATTTGGTGGGGGTTGTACAAATAAAAAGAAAAAGAGCCCCAAGCTAAGTACTTAAAAATATTTTTTCCCAGTAATTTTTCGATCGGGTTCAAACGCAGAAAAAATTTATAACAAAAAGGGAACCAACAGCAGTTGCATGAAAGTAATTTTTAAAGCATGTACAAAAAAAAAAATGTAAACTTACCAATGAAAAAAAAACCAAGGGGGACAAAGCCTTACCCACTCACAAGACACAAACTCCAGCTCCCAGTATACACGAAACCCCAACCAAAAAGAAACTCTGCTTTAAAAGGGGATTTAGAATAAAACCATTCCCACATAACAACTTACAATTACGCATATAGTCCAAAAGTTGACTCATCTTTTTCTAAAATAGGAGATGATGAAATGGCAAAGAATTACTGCCTTCATTTTAAAAAGGGGCACTTTTTTACTCTTCTTGAAAACCAACTAACAAAATAAATAACTCCCTGTATTATTTTGGTTTTTTTCAGTTTACATCAATGGGGGTAAAAGGAGCCCCAACGGGAACCCACCCCAAACTTCCCTGCCACTTGACATACTCCCCTAAGTGGAAAAATCCAAGGGGCCGGCGGCCCCCCAATTTCCCCAAAGGGTTCGGGGCCCGTCATTAAAAAATAGTCAAACAGCCCGGGGTCACAAAGAAGGGTTAACCTCAGGCCACAAGTTAAGAAGACAATAGAAAAACCCATAAACACCCGGGGGTCAGAGCACATTAAAGGCAAGGTAAAAAATCCAAAAAGCAACCGAAGGCAGGTAAATAAAAATTTCCAAAAAAAAAAACCCAAACGGGGTAAGTAAAGACAACCAAAATTAGCGGGGAGATTCCATCATTTTAAAATTTGGGGGGCCCAAACCAAACTCCCCCCATAAAAATTTGGGTGCATTTTAAACCGACCCCAAATTTTGGCCCTTTTGGGCCCCCTCCCAAATCGGATGGGGGGTTTGTTTCCACTAAAGGGGCCCCTTTTCCCAAAACCGTCCTCTATTTATAAAACCAAAAACCCGGAGAAACAACAGGTCAATTTTTGGATCCCGCAACGGGAAAGCTGACCAAGGGGTTCTGACAATATCCCACCCCCCTTTAAGGGGCCCCCTAAAAAACCTCTCGGGGTCCGGGGTTTGTCGGGGTAAAATCAGGGATTTCCCTTTGTTTTAAGGGCCCTTGGGGCCGGGGGTAAAATCTACCGGGAACCCCAACCTCTCCTCAGGACTAGGGTCCCTGCCAAGCAAATACTCAGAGACCCTCTGAACTCTGGGGGAAATCTAAGTTTCCCGGGGGAAACTTCATACCCCAAATTTTAAACCTTTTAAATACAACGGGAAGGGGGATTCAGGGGCAAATCGGGGAAGGGCATTACCTTTCAGGAATACCCGATTAAAAAAAATTATCATGCTGAACAAAAAGGGAAATTTTAAAACGGGAGCCAATTGGACCCAACCACCCTTGAACAACAGGGGAAACCCCCACAAATCCAGGGGGGAAAACCCGGGGGAAACCTTTTTAAGGGTGAAATTTCTAGGGGAAAAACCAAACTTATCTCCAACAGAAAAAACCCTCAAACAAAGAGGGCCCTTTCAAATCACAATTTTTTGGATGTTCTGGGCTTTAACCAATTCCCTTCTAAACCGTTTCCCCAATTTGGCACATATTTTTAAAATGAAACATCCACCCTACTATGATCAGAATAGCACGGGAAAAAAGCATCCTCGGGTAAAACCAAAAATTTCCCTTTAAAGGGAAAACCCCAGCAAAACCCTCCCCTGATTATTGATAGCGAATTTACCAAGGAAAAGAAATTTTTACCCAAACCTTGGGAAAATGCGATCAAAAACCAAAAATGGCGTTTTTGTTTCCCAATTTTTTAAACCCTCTCTTCTGCCCCTTAATCTCAGGGGGAATTTCAAAAGGGGGACACGGGGTGATACCCAGACCCTTGAAAAGGGCTCTCCAAAAGGGAAAATGAATTTTATCCCTCCGGCCCACAAAAATATTCTCGGGTAACCCCTTTGCTTTTTACAATATGTTCAATAAAAACCCGAAAGGGTTTTTTGGATAATGTAACCCCCCTTAATAAAAACCAAAGGGTAATTTTTACTAAAATGTCTACTACCCAACCCAAATAACAATTTGCCCCTCATAGAAAATCATCATAAAATCCATAGATATCGCCAGGGGACTTCGGGTATTAGAGGGCAAAGTTCCCAGGCGGACAAGTTTAAACCTTCTTTCCGTTGAATGATCCTAATGACCAAAAAACCGGGGCCTTTTGGGAAACCCTTTTGGGAAGAATTTCCCCATCACCCCTTGAACCCCTTTTTAATACCAACAACCTGATTTTTTCCAACATCATAATTCCTCTCACAAAAAATCTACACGAAAAGAAAAACACAAGCTTGGGGAAAGGCCCAAGTGTGGATCCGGGGAGAAGAACGCCTACTCCGTACTCAATCATAAACCCCTTGACAAAAAAGGGGTTTTGGTATGGTCTGTTGAATAAAAAACAGGGCTGATACTAAACACGCTCCAAAGGGTTTTAAAATCTTTTGAAGCTTCCAGACTTAAAGCTTTTTTAAACCTTTTTAAACTTCAAATACAGTGGCGAGTTTTTTTCCTCTCAAAAAGTTTTGTCTCTCCTGCCAGGGGAAAGGGCCCCCCCAAAACGAAAGTTGGACATCATCTTTTCGTGTAAAAAAGGGGAAAAGGGGAACGTCACTCTGCAGACCTCCAAAACTGCTTCTCTTTGGCTGCAGAGTTTTTCCAGCTAGAGGCTGCCAAGCTCCTTGTAACCAAAAGCCCCTGTTTTTTAAAACCAGACACTGTAAGGGTTTGTAAAACAGTTTATACAAAACAAACCGGAACTGATAAGGGCCAATGTGGGGAATTTGCACACTGCCCCCCTCCTCCCTCCTCTCCCTCTGTTATCGGGCAAAGGGTAGGTGTTATTTTTGGGGGGAAGAAAGGGGTAAAAAGATTTGGGGTTAAAATGAGGGGAAGTAACTATCAGCAATTTGGCCCAAAAATTCCCAAAAGATCGTTCACCGGGGAAAATTAGTTGACGGGGAAGAAGAAATAAGCCCACCATCTCATAAATTATTTTTCAATTTTGATTTACACACCTCGAGGGGGGAAAAAGCCCAGAGTGCGGGCAGCCAATCACAGCACGGGAAATTTTCTCATCCGGGAACTTTCCCCGAACAGGCGGGAATAAATTAATCATTCAGCCAATCACCAAAAAAGGGGGCGTGTTTCGTCCGGGAAAGCTGCAGAAATACTAAAGATGCACAAAAACCCCAAATCTGCTAAAAAAAGGGGACTTAGGTAATGCAAAAAATTTGGAAAAGTGCTTTTTTTTACGCCCCCCATAAATTTAGAGATAAAATTTTTAGCGAGAAAACCCAAAAAATTTTTTCAAAAGCCAAAACCCGCCCCGGTTTCCCAATTAATGAACTTCCCCCCCTTTGTTAGCCCATGTCTTTAATGGCTGAAATAACACAAAAAAAATTACAAATATTTTTTTTAAAATTAATTTACAAACCATGGGAAAATCGCTATAGGCCCTTCAGGAGGCCCCAAATTTAAAGAAGGGCTTGAATTTAACGGGGTTTCGATACAAATGATTTGGGGAGTCAAATTATACCCAAAGGAAAGGGAAAACCAACCCCAAAACACATTTCTAAATTTTTAAACAAAAAAATTTAATTCCCCCTTTTTCAAAATTTTAAAGACCTTTCGCATTTGCTTAAAAAGCAACACCAGTTTCAAAAAAAATTTAAAATGTCACCCCAATAAAAAAACCATACAATAAACCCAATAAGGTCTCGGAAAACGAAATTTTTACCATCTTAAGCCCGGGCAAATTGCAAAACCCAAAGATATAACTAATATTCAAAAGGGCCCTCACAAAAGAAGCCAAAATGGGGGTTTTCCCCACGGGGGGGGAAAAAATATTTCCGGAACCCCGGGACCGGGAATTTCCTTTTTGGGTTTAAACCTTCAGCGCCGATTTTGGGACTACTTGTTAAACCCCTACATCAACTCAAAAAAAGGCCCTGCCCAATGGGTTTAATAGTGGGGTGAAGAGCAGAAAATCCCTTCGGGCCTTAATAATGCCACCCCAAAAGGGGGTGCAGTACCATAACTAAACCCCCACCCACTGCCCCTCCCTACTTTGCCCGTCCCGCTCTAAGGGGCCCACACCCCAACGGGGTGCCGGTCCCTACACCCCAAAAAGTGCAGGCCCCCAATAAAAAAAAAAAATGGGGGAAAACAGTCCGAGTAAACAGCAAAACATTAACAAGGGGCCCAAATAAAAGACAAAAAAAAAAACTACAAACACCCCCCGGGTTTAAACACAGTCATTAGCAATTCGGGGTCAAAAAACAAAATAGAAAAGAAAAAACAAGCGGGAAATATCACAAGTGCAGCAGGAACCCCACGGGTTTTAAAAGCCCATTTACCCATTAACCAATTTTAACTAATAAATAAAATAAAAATTGCTAATATTAACTAAATTCTAAAAACATTAAAATTTTGGGGGTTTTCCCTTTAAAGGGATTGAAACTAAAATTTAAATTTTTTAAAATAAAAACAACCACATGTTTGTTAAACGGTCCCCCCACAACAGGCTTCTGCTTTGATATGCTGATACCCTGATATTAAAGGGACTGCCCCAGTGAGCATTTTTAGCTTACGGTTGCTTTTAAAAAAAAACCACACATATTTATTAAAATATATATAAAAATATATATATAAAATATATATGGATAAATTATAAATAAAAAAAAAAGGGTTACAATTTTTTAAAGGCCCGGGGAAAAAAAAACATTTTCCACCATTTGTCCTATTTTGCAAAATTTTTTTGCTAAAGGGGTTGTTTCCCGGGGAAGGGCAAAAAAAACCCAATGAGGTAGAAGCCAATTGCCCCTCATTTGAAAAAAATTCCTTCCCGACCCCAAACAGGAAAACAAAAAAAATCCCGGGTTTAAACAAACCCTTCTCCAAACCCGGGTCACTAAAAACTTGTTATATTTTTACACCCTAAAATGCAACCCCCCCTTTTTTAAAAATCGGGTTTTTTAAAATTAAACCAAAGACAACCCCTCGGGGCACAGATTTCCACAGTCTCACTGCTTTTAATAAATAATCCCTTTTTTATTTTTTAATTAAAAACCCTTTCATTCCTAAAAAACGTAGGGGTTTCCCCCTTTTTTTTCTGGGATCCAGTCCTGGTAAAAATCCCGTCTTGAGAAGATCTCTTATTTAAACCTTTGATGTAAAAATATTATTATGCCCCCCAACCCCGTCTTTTCTCTAAACAAAATAACCCAAAACCTTTCTAACCCTTTCGGGGGTACTTTAGTCCACCCATCCCTTTTTTTTTTTTTTGTTGCCCCCCCTTTTTTTCCTGTTCAAGCCTAAAAAAATTCTTCCCTGTGCCCGTGCCCAAAACTGTACACAATAACCATTTTTGGGGTTTCTCATCATTTTTCCATTTTATCCCCCCTTTTAATGCACCCCATATCCATTTGCCTTGGCAGCGGGCATATGAAATTTTTGGCGTGTTAACCCCAAATTTTTCATGCATGTCACCCAATTTTTTGGGAAAGGAACTTTTAGGTAATTTATCCAGAAAATTTTTTGGGGCCCAAAAGAATTCCCTTCATTTAACTTGCTTAGGGAAAGGGTCACTGTGCATTGTAGAAAAGCTAAATTTACAATAACGAAACCGGGAATTTTAAAACGAATCAAAATTTTTCGTGCTTTTAAGGGCTTTTTTCTACTAAAAAGCGGGTAACATAAAAAGGGTTCTTTTTAAATTGGTCAATTAAAAAACTCTCATTTTTCATGTTTTTCTCTTTTACCAAATATGTGAAAACCCCAGGGTTTGGGGGATGGGCAGCATTTTATTGAGATCTTTCTAAAAATTTGGGCCCATTTCCCTATCAAATTTTTCTTTGAGTAAAAAACACCATTTTGAAAAACAGTAATATTGGGAAAAATTTATTTGAAGGGAATAAATTTTTTTTTGTAAAACCACCCCAAAAACCTAAATTGTCCAACAACTACACGCTTCTAAAAAACTTTCCCAAATTTAAGGGGTTAAACAACTTTTTCGGGATTTTCTTTTTGAACCTTTGTCCCCAAAGGGTTTTGTGCCTCATAAAACCCAAAATTCTAGAAAAAAATTTTTGGTACCCCACTTTCCCAAATTTGTTTTTTTTTTTTTTTTTTAAATTGACAAGGTGCATGTGGTGGGGCAGTAAAATACAAACACAACCCAATACGGGTCATCCCTCAGGTTCCCAAATGGGATGGGGACAATGGGTTTTTTTCTTAAGTTGAATTTGAAATGCAAGTCGAACAGCACAAAAAAGGAAACCCGGGCACAAAACAGCTTTTTTTTTTTTTTTTTGGGGTATTTGCAGGGAATTTTTTTTTTACATTTTTTTTCCCTTGTCTGTCCCCTTTTAAGGAAAATTTTTCACCTCTTTTTTCACCTCATTCTGCGGGCTTCGTAACTTGTCTTCCAAAACCTCCCTATCTGCTTGGAACTTGGAACAACAAGGCCATAACTCCAAAAGGGTCCCTTTAAAACCTAGGGACGGGTTTAAAGGGCCCCAAACAGTGAAAGTGGGAAAAATACCTGTACCAGCAGCACACTAAAAGCACTAAAAAAAGTCAAAAGGAACAAAACATTTATTTCTGCTATTTTAAAATACCTTTAAAAATTTACAACAAAAAAAGGCCCATTCACCCCCTTATTTGGGGCACGGTTTCCACCGTATTGATCCCCGGGACTGCCTGCAAAAAGGGCGGGCAATCCACCCCAGCCATTAGGGTAACCCACATTTTTCAGGGAAAAACAGGGAAATTCCCGTCCCCCCCAACCCCCTGGGCGAATACCCGGGTGGGGAAAAATTTGATTTTCACATTATCCCCTCGAGTTTACGCGCCGGGGATAATGCATGTTTTTTGGGCCGTCGAGCTGAGGGCCCTCCCCCGCCCCCCCCCCCGTGCAGGGGAAACCCGGCTTTTTTGGGGGGCAAAATCCTCCCCGCAATTACTTCGGCAATAAGGGGTTGGGGAACCACCCTAAGGGCCCCAAATGAGTTTAACAAAAATTAAATAGAAAGAAAAATAAAAGGGGGGCCCCCTCCCAAACCTACGACATGAAACTGAAACACAACAAAAGTAGTAAAAATTAAAACAAATGAAAAAAAGGGCGCCATTATCAGAGAAACCATAAGTAAACCAGATAGCACAAAGCCCCAAATTTTTGGGTTTTCCCAAAAAAGGTTAAAATTTCTTGCACCTCATTGGGGCCCCCTTTTAAACCCCTGTGCCTAAAAGTTTTGCTAGGGCTGTTAAAAGGGAAACCACGGGCTTGGTGCCCGGGTTGATTTGGGAAAACATATGCAACTTCACACTTTTTTTTGTCATTTTTAATAAAATTTTTGAGGGAACTTCAAAGGGACCTTCCCCCAATGTGAACCACCCTAAGAATACTTACTGCTTCAGTAAAACAGACGAGGTGATCCTAATCTGCATAAATCATTTTGTTACAATCATAGTAAAAAACAAGAATAAGCTCACAGTGACCTTAATTTCAGTGGGCAAATCTAAATTAGGATTAATCGCCTTTGATAAAAGTACCAAAGTTTGTGAAATTGGAAACAACAAATAGCCATAAACCCTTTGTATGTGAAAAATGGGATGGATTTATGTTTCTTTTCCACACAGCTGTTTCATGCTGGTAGGAAAAGTGTAGTGGGTGTGAAGGAGGTGGAGACCAAATTAGCAAAGACAGATCTAGGGCACAAGTCGGTCAGAGAAGTGAGAGAGATAAAAGGGGATTTCCAAGCAAATGGTACTGAATAATTTAAAAAAAAAGACGTGCGGGACCTGGCAAAAATTCCTAGAACAGCAAGGTAAAAATTTTGCACTGAGTATTAATTTTCTCAACTAGGAATTTTTTTGGCCCTATGAATAAATTTTCGGTTTCCTTAATGAATGTTTTTTCCTCCCAAAGGGGATGGTTGTGAGGGTTAAAACAATCCAATGTACTCAGTATTCGACTGTAAAGCAAATGCAGCCTCAGTGTACTTTTTCCACATGAGCAGGATATGGAAAAACTTGCACGCTGTCTGTCTGTCCTTTTGTTCATATATATTTAGTATTTATTTACAAGCTAATTTTTCCCTGGGATGAAGCCGGGCATATAGAAATCCTTAAGATGCTATAAACCGTTGAGGTTTTAAAATGGAAAGTGCTTAGACTGCCTGTACAGAAATATCTCACAGCGCGGTAGAGGAAGTCACGGACGCCGGGCACTGTAAATCTCAGGGAGTTTAGCTTGTTTGTTTACACCATGACGATGATCTAAAGAGAGTGAGAGTGAGAAAGTCTTTCAATAAACCCCAATACTTGCCTGCCCCCCTCCTTACCTAGGCAGCATAGCACTGCACACTTCATCAAACTAAATCGATTAAAAAAAAAAAAAAAAAAATCCTCCCCCAAAAAATAAATAAGAATTCTTTTTTTTCCCTCCACCTTGTACGCTCGGATGTGCTGCTGCATCGAATGCAAAGTGTATTTCTAACATTAAGCAGGTACCGACTCGTTCGAGTTCGTTGGTATTCGATGAAGTCTCAAGTTAAGGCGTCTGATTATCTATATGCCGCACAGGAGACTGCACAGCCACATTGCTGCTTTACCTCTCACTTGTCTGAAGTGTGAAGCACCGGCCCTTGAATGAAGACCCAAAAGCCCACTAAATCTAGTGTTTTTCTCCTCTAACAAGCATGAAGAAAATTTAGAAACTGCCTGCTTTCCGTTAACAATTACTAGGCTGAGCACAGGACTCTCAACATTAGTTCCTAAACTGAAACAATGGCATTGTGCGAATTCATATGCTGCTTAAATATCTGTGCAGAGCAAATGCTATTTTTTATCTCTGTTTCTCTTTAGTCTGCCGTCATTGCCTGTTATTCCTTACAAATATTTACCTTCTAAGGTTTGTAAGTTACAGCTTTTCATTGTAGCATGAAAGGTTTAGGCTATGTTCACACGGCTTATTTGCAGGGCGTAATTACGCCCCGCAAATAAGCCGTGTGGACAGGGGCGGGAGCGGGTGGCCGGCACCTCGCCGGCCCATAGACGCATGTATACGCCGCTAGTAAATGACCTGTTACTTATCTCCCCCCGCGGCGGATTCGCCGAGCAGGGAGAGGAGACGTAATCCATAGTTCTCTATGAGAACTGTGGATTACCGTAATGACTGGGACGTATTCCAGCCGTAATTCGCGCACTACAGTGTGTAATTACGGACTGAAATACGTCCCATTTTACGCCGTGTGAACATAGCCTTAGCAGTAGTGACCTGTGCTCCTTATTTTTGGCACAGTGAGAGGTCTGAAGTTGACCCAGGTGAGAGATAATATAGAGTAGGACCACCCAACTGAGATCCCATTGTAAGCCGGGGATGGCTTGAGCATTTTTTGGCCAAAAACATGCGGACCAAGAAGAAGTTTTTTCATATATTGTAGATAGCATAAAATGCTCCTTTGGAGATTTCCATGTGTTTTTTTGCCCTTATTTTACGCACCAATCTAGTCCTTTTTTTCCTTTTGTTCATTAGACATTGCTTCTAGGTGCACAGTAGAACCAGTCCTTTTGCTTATCTGCAGCTGAATACAGGATTTCTCACTGTTGCAGGCCCACTGCCCTTTTGCACGATTTTGCGAAACACACACCAGTTGTGTAACCCAAATAAATCTCTATGCAATTCAGGGGGTAAATCACCCCTCAGAAATCCTTTTTCAGCTGCAGGTAAGGCAAAGTTACTACCTACAGCGGGGTATCAAACGGGCTGCCTCCAGGGGTTTTTGGAAACCACAACCCCCCTCATGCTTTAAGTAATCTAAACAGGGGCATGATGGGAGTTTTTTTTTTCCCAACAGCTGGAGGGCCGCATTTACACCCCTTTTACAGGTACCAAAAAGCTATTTCTAATTAAAAAAAAAAACAGGGGGCCCTTTTAGTGACCCGCCAAGACCTTTTAAGGAAGCAGCCAGTTTGTACCTTGAAATCATAATATACATGTATTAAAAATTCTGGTGATCAGACTCCAAGTTACAAACCAACTTAAATACAACTGTACGTAAGAACAGAGGCTATTGTTGAAAAAGTCACGCCTCAATTACTTTTACCCCAGGCCATGCTCCTTTAGTGGATTGCATGCTATATGCTACATTGCTTGCACATGTGCCACCAGACTCTCTTCCTCTAAATGTGACCAAAAAACAGCCAACCTTGGTCGAAACATCACTCATATATCAGGGCTAACAACATTGTCATGTGCAGTCCCCTTAATTTTTGCCTGTATTACACTTGTTACCACATGTTTTTCTATAAATAACATAATTTCATGAAAAAAGACAAAGGGCTACTGTAATTTACCGAAACCTTTTTCCGAACAAAAATCTTCCCACTGAGCCACCACAGACTTATATAACCAATGGTACCTTAGACAGCAAAACAAATGTTCCAGGGGTGTTAAACCTTCCCTACACTTAAAAAATGCACCTGTTCCAACCTGTATACAGAGCCTGGGGCCCACTTTGCTTCAATGTCTCCACCGCCTCTACGGTGTCCCGCCCCCGGGCCCCCCTTTAAACTTTTACAGACTGTGTCCCGGAATTCCTGCTAACGTTGGAACTTACTAACGTTTTTCCCTTAAGTTTTCCCTCATTTAAGATGGGGGATTTTGTCCAACTGGTTGCCCCCTCTTTTTTTCCTGTTCCTGGTTCCTATATAAACCCTCAAGCCTGTAGTTCACTGCTTGAGTAATGGTTGCTTAGCTCCTGCTTTACAGTCCCCCTTTGCCTGGGGCTTGCCGCCACCCTTTTCCTCTTTATTGCATTTTTACCCTCCTAACCATTGCCTTCTGTCGCCCACCGCATAACCCTCACTTCTGACCAAGCACAACCCATTTACCTTCCTGGACCCGCTTCCACCTCCTCCCTTTTTTTGTACCTAGCCCTGCCATTGGATTCCAGCAGTATCCACCAGTATCGTGACAGACTGGTTGGATGACAGCAAAAAATAGTTACAGTTGGGCCAGCACCGAAGTCCTAAATATAGTTACCCAGACAGCCAAACATCAACAACGCCACGTGAAGTACCTTGAATCCCCCATCAATAACCCAAAGAACATGATGAAACACACGTCAGCAAAAACCCGGCTTCTTTAACATGAATCAAAGTACAAAAATAGGTGCAACGTTTCCTCAAAAAAAAACAGAGACCCTTTGAGAAATGCTTTAAAGCCTTTCTGTTTGGTTTTTTTTTTACCCCAAAACATTGCACCTATTTTTGTCTCCTATTCAAGAATAAAGAACCGTTTTAAAGCACGCCGTTTTCATCATTTCTTGGTTTGAACAGCATCAACAAAATGTAATAAAAAATGGAAGTGGGGGTTTTTGAGCCTCCCTCACCGATTTTACATGAAATTGGGGGATTTCACTAAAAGGTCTAAAGACATATTTGCTTCCTCCCCGGAAAAATCCTTTTTATAAAAATGAATAAATATAAATTTTATATATAAAAATTTAAATTTAATATTAAAAAATAAAAAATCATAAAACACCACCCAAAAAGTTGGGACACAAAAAATTTAAAAAAATTTGCAAAATTGGAAAAACCAAAACAAAATTTTTTTTTAAAAACATAAATCAAACAAAAGTTTCATCTAAAAAGTAACTTTAAAAAAGGAAAAAAAATTTTGATTCCAAATTTCACAGCTACAAAAACCAAAAAAAAAGGGGGCAAGTAGCAATAAGTCTGAAAAATGACATTACATATAACAAACACTGGGAAGACCAATCAACACAATTTGGGGGAATTGACAACAAATTGGGGGATAAAAAGAGCTCCTCAAATTCAGTGCTCTCTGAACCAAAATGGTAAAGGACACGACCATTTGCCAGAAAGATGTGCAGCAATAGCAGGATAGTGTTACCCACTAAAATAGCAAAAGAAATTTAAAAATTATCTCACAAAACCCTACAACACATCAAAGATTTAGGTCTGGAAAAATCGCTGTGCGTAAGGGTCAAGACCGTAAAACTCTCCTGGATGCTCGGCCCGGGCCCTTTTTCCCCTTCCCCACATTGGGCATGCATACGCCCTACGTAAGTGACTTCCGCAAAGGACATGCATACGCCCTGGGGATCGCTGGGCTTGCGGCGAGCCCGGCAATTTTGCGGGAAGGAACCCCCGGAAAAATTTAAAAGCAGGCTTTTATCCCCCCTTTTTACCCCCCGGAGGGGGAGCTCCGGGCCGAGGGGAAAACGCAAAATTCCCCCCCCTCATGGCCGCGGGTAATGATGCCCGGCAGGGGGTGAGCTCCCTCTCCTCGATCGGGGGGCAAGGGCACAGATGCCCCCGCCCTCCCTACCAACCCCCCCGATGCTGTCGAATGCATCCGGGAGTCGGGACGTCACCATGCCCCCAAGCATTTTGGGCATGGTGTCACTGTTCCATGCGACCTATGCACAGCATAACGCTTCACAGATCCCTCTTCAAAAACAATCAATGAATTGCTTTTCCCCAGTGGGGGGTTTTTATTACAAATCCCCACTGGGGAAAATTAAAAAAATGTGAAAAAGTAAAAAAAAAAAAAGTAAAAAAAAGTAAAACACAAAAAAAAAATAAAATTAAAACACATACACTGCCCATTTACCCTTTACAAACGCCCA
Source organism: Phyllomedusa bahiana (assembly GCA_025379985.1). Classification (NCBI taxonomy): domain Eukaryota; kingdom Metazoa; phylum Chordata; class Amphibia; order Anura; family Hylidae; genus Phyllomedusa; species Phyllomedusa bahiana. Next base: position 22,673 of record JAODAL010035239.1, on the reverse strand, counting down.
ATCGCCCAAAAAAAGATCAAAAATAAATAAAGTCCCATATTTGGTATCACCGCGTGCGTAATGACCACCCTAATAAAACTGACACGTTAATTAACCCGTATGGTGAACGCGTAAAAAACAAAAACAAAAAACAGTCACAGAATTGCGATTTTTTGTCATCCTGCAGCACATTAAATGGAATAAAAAAGCGATCAAAAACTCATATAAACGCCAATGTTTGTAGCCAATTAACATGACAGTTTCATCACGCAAAAAAAAAGTTCTTACACGTCTCTGTAAACGGAAAAATAAAAAGTTAGGGCTTTCAGAAGACAGCGATGCATAAATATATTTAACACAATAAAAACACTATTTTTTTTTAAAGGCTTCCAAATTAAAAAAAACTATATAAATAGGATATCGCCGTAATCGTATCGACCCTGAGAGTAAAGCTAACTGGTCATGTGATACTGCACGTGAGGTAGCTGTGAAAAATAAAATAATAAACACTAGCTAGATTGCATATTTTCTTCACCCTGCCTTCCAAAAAAACGGATTTAAACTGATCAAAATGTCTGGTCCCCCCAAAATGATATCAATAAAAATGTCAACTCATCCCGCAAAACACAAGCCCCTACACAGCTCCGTAAACAGAATAAAAAAAAATGTTAATGGCCTCTCAGACTATGGCGATGCAAAAAACGTGTTTTCCTTTGTTGAAAAAAAAGTGTTTTTAATTTGTAAAAGCCAGTAAAACATAAAAAATACAAATGGGAATTCGCTGTAATCGAATCGACCTGCTGAGTAATACTAGCAGTCAGCTATACTGCACGTGACCGCTTGTTAAAAATAAAAATAAAAAACACTACCAGGATGCTGTATTTTGTTCAAAATGCCTCACAAAACCTTAATAAAAAGAGATCAAAGCGCATTCCCCCATAAAGGTACTAATAAAAATGACAACTCATCCCACAAAAAACAAGCCCAAATCAGCTCCGAATACAGAAAACTGAAACGTTATGGCTATCAGAACAGGACAAACATAAAAACGCCTATGGTTTTTATAGACCTATTCTATTGTGTAAAAGTAAAAAAACATAAAAAGAAACTATAAAAATCTATATCATTGCAATTGTACCGACCCCCATAGTAAAGTATCCTGCATTGAAAACTGCACGGTGAACGCTGTAAAATTGAGCCCAAAAAACAATGCGGACTGCGTTGTCCCCTCATTTTATAGCCTACTGCCAAAAAAAACTTTGGAACACCTGTGCACCAAAATGTACAATACACCCCTAGATGAGATCTATGAGGCGTGCTGAATCCAAATGGGTGACTTCTGGAAGGTTTCGCCTTTCTGCACTTTGGGGGCTTTGTAAATGCGACATGGCCCCACCATTAATCCTGCGTTCCAAATCCAAGTAACACTCCCTCCCTTATACTCTCAGCCATCGCCCAAACAGCAATTACACCCACATGTAAGGGTATTGCCGAACTTGGAAGAAATTGCGTAACAAAGGAGAGTTGCTTCTGAAGGAGAGTTTGCAGTACAGCCAAACAGCAGTGTGGGAAAGGTTTAAAGCTGAGCATTTTGAGCGAGTGAACGAGTCTTGCGAGTGTTTTCTTTTAAGTGTGGAGACATGAGATGAGAGAGTTTGGGGGGGGGGGGGGTCCTTTAGAATTTGGGGAGTTTAGAGGGACAGTATTGTATCGCTTATTCTTATAAATTGTATTCATAAATCTTTTTTTGGTAACATCCCCATGATTTCCATGTTTGACAATGCTGTCCAGTGCACAACCTGTCATGGATTCATCCTTGACTACATTTCGAGGGAGCATACTGCTGTGCAAGATGTGTGCACACTGCACATTTAGAACCCGGATCCTGGATCTAAATGAGGCAAGTGGCGACACTGAGATCATTGCCAACTTAGGAAGCAGCCGCTGGCCCAATGATCAATCACACGCAAGGTGTAGATACTGGGAGGTGGAATCATGGAGGAGCAGGAACATAATGCAGCTAGATGGGTAACAGTAAGAAATGAAGGCAGAGGTAAGAGTGTCAGGGAGCTAGTCCGGATTTGGATACACCCCAACAAATTAGCAGATTGGCGATGAGGGGATGTCGGGTTCAGAAATAGCATTGCTGCAGCAAGACACTACCCCTGTCGCTCCAGTGAGAGGATGGGGATAGGAGTGCAGGTCAGGCTAGACAGGTGCTAGAGTTTGGGGATTCAATTATTTAGGGGCACAGGACCGGGCACTCTGCCACAAAGACCTGATCGTCGAACATGTGTTGTTTACCTGGGCCCGGGTTCGACATATTGCGCGGATCGGGTTGACGAGATGTCTGGGTGGGGCTGGTGAAATCCACTTGTCATGGTCCACATGGCACCAATGACAAAGTTAGAGGTAGGTGGAGTGTCCTTAAAAACGATTTCAGGACTTAGCAAAAGCTCAAGGCAAGGACCTCCAAGGGTAATATTTTCAGAAATATTACCTGTTTCCAAGAGCCACACCAGAGAGAGCAGAGGGAGATTAGAGAAGTGAATAAGTGGCTCAAAAATTGGTGTAGAAAGGAGGGATTTGGGGTTTTTGGAGAACTGGGCTGACTTCTGTCTTGGCTACATGACTCTATGCTATGATAGGCCTCACCAAAAAGGGAGGGTGCAGCTAAATTGGGACAAAAATGCAGGAAGTTGGAGGAATATTTAAACTAGGGACTGGGGGGAGGGAAACTACACATAAGCATTAAAGATAGTGAAGATAGAGAGCTGGAATTAGGAATAAAACAGGGTGGAGTGGAGGGAGGGGTGTAGCAATAGATAAAAATATTCAGGGAGAAAAGGAATAAAACTGAAAAATCAGCAAATTTCATGCTGACCAATGCCAGGAGTACTGACAACCAAATAAATGAACTAGAAGTATAATATGCTGAAGAAAAATATGACATAGTGGGATAACTGAGACATGGCTGGAACGAAGCCTACGACTGGCGGTTAACTTGCAGGGTAACAGTCTATTTACGAAAGATCTGTAAAGACCGTAAAAGGGGGAGGTTGTCTGTCTCTATGTAAAATCCTGTCTGAAGCCAACCTGCGGGGAAAATAGGTTACAGGTAATGAACATGTGGGAAATCATTATTGTTAATATACATGGGGGTAAACAATAACAATTAATACTAATCAGGGGTCTGCTATAGGCCCCCAAAATATAACCAGAACCCATGGAAGAATGTACTCCTCAGTGCAAATAGATGAGCGGTGCAAAATCAGAATGAGGTAATTATGTATGGGCGAATTTAACTATCCAACATCATTTGGGAATCTGAAGCTTGTAGCACTCATAAAGGAACAGGTTTTTGTCCAATAACTAATGATAATTACCTTTGCCAAATGGTGCAGGAACCGACTAGAGGAAAGGCCCTTCTAGACCTAATATAACTAATAGACCTGACTGAGTAACAAAGGTTTCAAAGTTAGATGGCATCCTAGGAATAGTGACCATAATATAATAAATTTCCGTTTATCCTTCATAAGTTTTTTGTCAAGGAGCCAGCAAAACACTGAATTTTAGGAAGAGCTAATTTTATCGCTTAGGGAGGCCCTAAACCGTATTGACGTGACAATGTGTTTAAATATGGCAGAGACTAATAATAAATGGATATTTTAAAAATATCCTAGGCTACCACAGTGAGAGGTACATACCTTATGGTATAAAAAAATTAGAAACAGGAAAAACCCAATGAGGATCAACAAGGGATAAGAAAGGAAATAAAAAACGAAAAAGAAAGCGTTTCCACCTACTAAAACAGGAGGGCAGTGAAGAGGCACAAGAAGCTATAGGGAAAAAATAAAGTGTGTCAAATAAAGAAAAAGAAGAGCAAAGCTGGATACGAAAGAAACAATTGCTATAGAAAGTAAACAAAACCAAAATATTTTTTAACTAAATAATAGTAAAAAAATAAAAACGGAAAAAGTTGGCCCCTTTGAACAATACTGAGGAGAGACAAAGAGGGGCGATGAGAAAAAAGCAAACGTATTATAACACTTTTTTTTTTCTCCACTAGTATTTACCGAGGAGGATGACTGTCCTGATGAACAGAGAGATGTGGTAAAAAACTCCAACCGTTACACGTTTCTTTCGTACCCAGGAAGAAGTGCTGCTCCGTTCTTAGGATGATTAAATAGACCAATCCCCAGGTCCAGATGGCATCACCACGTGTCCTAAGAGAGTTAAGTGATTAATAATAGGCCCCAATTTTCTTAATATTCATGGACTGTCTAATAACGGGGTATTCCCAAAGGATTTGGCGCATAGCAAATGTGGTGCCAATATTCAAAAAGGGTCAACAAAGTGTTCAGGAAACTATAGCCAGAAGCTTAACCGTCGTGTTGAAGGTAAAATGTTTGAAGTTTTCTCAGAGAAAAGCCCATCCTGGAGTATCTCACTGAAAATAAATGTATAACGCCGTTCCAGCACGGGTTCATGAAGGAACGGTCCTGTCAGACTAATCTCATCATCTCTATGAGGAAGTCAGTGCAGACTGGAACGGGGTGAGGCACAGGATGTCATATATCTAGATTTTTCAAAAGCATTTGATATCGGTGCCCACATCAAAGGTTGGTAAATAAAATGAGAATGCTTGGACTGGGGAAAATGGTGTGGCAAGTGGGAAAGTAAACTGGCTCACTGATAAAAAACAAAGGGTAGTAATTAACGTACATACTCATACTGGAACGCTGTTACTCAGTGGGGTACCACAAGGGTCATAATTGGGCCCTATCCTCTTAACATTTTCATTACTGATCTTACACAGGGAATATACAGTAGAATATCGACTTTTGCAACGCTACTAAGCTCTGTAACAGTAATTCAACACAATCAGGATAAATAAGTTATCTACAAAGGGGTCTGGAATAATTTGGAGGCCTGGGCAGGGAATATTGGCAGATGAGTGTATAACACAGATAAAATGCAAGGCTATGCACATGGGAAGAGAAAACCATTACCTGATTACATTGTTAATGGCAAAACAATGGGTAAAAGTGATATGGAGAAGGCACTTGGAATCCTGGTGAGACAGTAATACATAATTGTAGCAGCCAGTTTCAGGCAGCAGCAGCCAAAGCAAATAGGATCATGGGGTGCATTACAAGGGCAAAGATGCCATGCAGATACCCAATATTCTCTCCATTATACAAGTCACTGGTTAGACACACATGGGAATATTGTGTACAGATTTGGGCACCATGCACAGGAAAGACATTGTAGAGCTTTGAACAAGTACAAAGCGGGCAACAAAAGAATAAAAGGACTGAGTGTGACTGACAGAACACAGAAAGATTCAAGATTAGGGTATTTTAGTTTAGAGAAAAGAAGGCTTCGTGGGGACATAATAAATATGTTTTTAAATACATCAAAGGTCATATAGAGATCTCTCCCACGTTTATTTATACACAGGGCTTGTAAATAGAACAATGGGCATCCTTTACGTCTTGAGGAACGAAAGTTTTCTACATAAACATAGAAGGGATTCTTTACTGTAAGAGCCTGAGACTATGGAATTTCTCTGCCAGAGGGACTGGTCTGGTGAATTCCAATAAACCGAGTTTCAAAAGGGTTTGGATGCATTTCTGGAGCGTAATAATATAACATATAGTGAACTAGGATTACAGGAGAAGGGGACATGATCCAGGGTTTTTCTGATTGCCAGATTGGAGTCAGGTAATGAATTTTTCCCTAAAATGGGGACAATTGGCCTTCTACTCATTGGGGGTATTTGTCCATTCCTCTGATCAACACCTTAGCACACAGCTGAACTATATGGACGACTTGTCCTTTTTTTTAGCCTTACAAACTAGGAAACTATAATAAGGTTTATTGGGATGTTTTTACCAGGATGCTTGTAAAAATAAAAATTTTCAAGCTAAAATTGCAGATTAATGGAAAAAAATGTTTATTAAAATTTTCGACCAGCCTAACGCTAAAAATTTTGTGACACACCTGTGGGGTCCGATATGCTTCACTACAATCCTGGAATATTCCTTAAGGGGTGTAGGTTTCAATTTGGGGTATATTAGGGAGTTAATATTTTTTAGCACCCGTAGGTGTCCGCAAACTGGAAATGCCCCTAATAAAATCGTAATGAAAATGAGACCCCCGGGAGAGGGTCCAGTAGGTGCTCCTACCTATCTGGGGCTTGGATAGGTTGAGCCAAAGAATGCACTAGGCCACAATATGGGATATCACAGAAAACGGCAGAATCTGGGGAATCAAATATTAATTTGCATTCCCGATCACATTTACCGTATTCTTGTGAACAATGCATAAAAATTGAAATCTGCAAAAAAAGTAAAATTTTTGAAACTACACTTCCCAAAAATTTCCACCTTTGCTAATTCCCCTGTGAAACAACTTAATGGGTTAATAAACATCCAATGCGGTTTGAAGACTTTATAAGGGTTAGTTTTCTTAGATGAGGTTCTTTATGGGGGATAAAACATACAGGTCAATAAAAGTCACGTTAAAACTGGAGGGCCCCTAAAAAATTTTTCTTGCAAATTTTGTTAAAAATTTAAAAATTTCTACAAAATTTTCTAACCCCACAATGTGTAAAAAAAAAAAAAAAAATTTTAAAAAAATTAGGCCAAACACAGCAGACATAGGGGATGCGGGTTTTAAACTATTTTGAGTGGAATAACTATCTGTCTTACATCAGAAATTTTTGAATTTAAAAAATTGGAAAATTTTTTAAAATTTTTCCATTTTTTATATTTTTGACAAATAAACAAGCATTTTTTTGGACCAAAATTTCTTATTATTTTAAAGTAAAAAGTTCACGAAAAAATCTTGATCAATGGATAGGTTAAAGTGTCAAAAGTTATTTTCACATAAAGTGACAATGACAGATTTTCAAAAATGGGGATTGTCAGAGAGGCCAAAAAGGGTCCGGGGGTAAGGGGTTAAAAAACATGCATCAAAAAAGAATGCCACTGTCAAAGGAAATCACAGAAGGGCTAGGGAAACCTTCCCGAAAGCATTTTCATGAACACAAACCACCCGGCCACCGCCCTTGCCATGAAAATCTCATGCAAAAAAAGCCCTTTTAAGCAAACTACAAGCTCAGCGTTTGCACTGGGCCCGGGGGGATTTAAAAGGAGGGGGCAAAAAGGAAAACTGTTCTTGGGGCAATGAGTCACGGGGTTTAAGTTTTTTATGGAACAGTGGCGCCCCTGGGAGAGGGAAAGGGCAACCAAGTTGTTTTTTTAATGCTTTTTCAGAACCCTGCAAAACTGTTGGTTGGGGTTTGCATGAGTGCTTGTGGGGATGGGAGCTTTCATGTCTGGAAAAGGGACCATTTTAAAGAAAGCTAAGTTCAGGTTCTAAAAAACATGTTTTCTAGAGTCCCTCTTTCAGGGAAGATAATGCCAGACCACATCTGCAGCAATCACAAAATCATGGCTCTAGGGGGGACCGGGGAGGGAAAAGGGGCCCCCTGCTCCAGAGTTTCCCTTAGGAACATTTGGCGCATCATAAAGAGGAAGGGGGCGACAAGGAAGGCCCCAAAACATTGAACAGTTAGGAAGCTTCCCCTTCATGTTAATACGGCCTTATTTTCAAACTTTAGAAACTGGTTCCTCGCCCCCCGACGTTTGTTGACTGTTTAAAAGAACAGGGACCCAAGTGGGGAAAACGGTGGTCCAACTTTTTTTGGGGTTTTTGACGGGCCCAAAAATGTTGAAACAACATTTTTTCATTAAAATGAAAATTCTTCGGTTTAAACTTTGATCTATGTTTGTGTTCTATTCTGAATATAAAATTAATTTGGCATCCACAATTGCACTCAGTTTTTTTTTCACAAATTTTTTTTGGTCCCAAATTTTTGGAAATTGATTTAAAATATATATATATATATTATATAATATATATATATATAAATAAATATTATAAAAAACCAAAATAATAAAAAAAAAATTGTCTACATTACCAAAAAAATCACTAACAAAACCCTATCCCCAAAAAATTTTTAAAATGTATACCACCCCCCCATGACAATGTTACCCCCCATACTGACTGAAAAATACCACAAATTATGCCACATATCTCACCAAGTGAGAACAATACTCAAACCGTGCCGATATTGCCATAATAGAGACGAATAAATTCCCCCACACCCTGACCACATATCACCACCCGAAAGAGAAAAGTACTGTCACCCATAACCCCATTAAAACCCCACAATGATGAAAAAATTTCCCCACCCATGACCCCAAATCCACCCCTGGACTAAAAATACTGTCACACCATAACCACATATCCCCACATAGTGACTGAATAATACCCCCCACTATGACCACACATCACCAAACCCCTGGACTGAATACCCCACCCAGACCAAATATCACACCAACCCCATAGTGACTTTAATACCATCACACAAGACCAATATTAAAGCCCCCTATGGTAATACAGCCCCTGGCCTACATGCCCCCTGTAAGGAAAATGCATTCCCCCTGCCCTGTTTTTTTTTTTTTTATAAAAAGTTACTCACCTCTCCTCTATTCCTTCCCCCGCAGGGCAGCTCGTGCTGGGAGCTTGCATCCAGTGAGGGGTTGTGACATTATCACGCAGCCTACGCCAAGACAAAATCTCCCAGTGTCTCCTGGGCCTGGACTCAGAAGCGCACTGCTTACTACCGTGTGCCGTTGTCCTCGGGAACTACTGCCGTGAAGCTCCGGCCCACCAAGAAATTGGCAGCATCCCAGTGTGCCCTGAACTATGTGGCAGTGAGCCCTGAGGCCTACACCGCACAATAGTAAGCAGCACAGGCAGTGTGGTGTATCGATCACACCGCCCGATACACTGGGTGTGTGTGTGTCGGACTCGGAGCCCGCCGGAGGATTCTCAGGTCCTCCTGTGGGCCAGTCCAACACTGCCTACACATGTGGGTATGTCAACATGGCAAGGGTTTTTAGTCAGTTTTTCAGTCTGATTTCGTGTTTTGAAACAATCTGAAAACCTACCTAACCATCTCCATAGCCCTCCATACAAAATCTGCCCAGTAGTGCTCTTTTTTTTCTGCCCGGCAGATTTCAAAACTGCTGGCATTACGAAAAACTCGGAGCACATTCTTCTGCCTGATTTCCGTCTCAAAACGTCCTATTGAAGTCAAAGAGAACCTAGCAGAAAGTCATTGAACTGATTTTTGCGTAGCTTTAGAGAGATTTTGGGCAGAGGTGGCCAGAAAAAAACTCAATAGTGCGATATGATGCACTATAGGTCCCAACTATAGTGGGTGTGTAATCACGGGTACTTTTGTACTTTTACTGGAAGGTCCTCATATTCACTTCCTGGTTTATGTATATACTATATATTTTTATTTAAAATAACACATCTGGCTGCAGTATAACCAAAATGGTCACTGCAAGCTTAGGGAGTGACTACTAGGTGGAGTAATAAAAATCACATGTTTTCTTGCACCAATCATGAATGCATTGCACTCCCTACACTGTCTGCCAATAAAGTCTACTGAAAAGTGGTCCAAAAACCAACTGAAATCTGACATAGAATCAGTGCACAAATCAGTGACAAAAAACGAAAACCAACTAGAACCTATTCGCTTTTAGGGCCACATGTATGAAAATTGTCTAGGTCTAAAACTCACTTTGTTTCCCACAGCAACCAATCAGAGCTCATAGCAACCAATCAGAGCGCCCCTCTCATTTCATATAGTGTTCTGAAAAAATGAGAGAGACGCTTTGATTGGTATGCTAGCGTCAAAATCAGTTCCAAATACTCGTCAGATAGACAATTTTTCTGTTCATCAAACCAACAGTAGTTTGTTCTTTGTCACGTGGTTGTATTTTAAGAACACACCTACAAAACCTTTTTTGTAACCAAGGAACTGTCTGTATTGCCTATGTTATACCAATACAGTTGCCCCCTATCTAGAATAAAAATGGGACAGCCCACATTTCTGTCTTTAGTAATGGCTGTCATGGAGTAACTGTATGTACTAAAGAGTCATGTGACCAACACCCAGGTCATGTGACCACTGATATCCAGGTAACAGTAGTGTATGGAGGAGCAGAACTTCTCCAGTATTACCACCTCCAGGAGCAACTTATCATGTGACCACCACACAGGTCATGTGACCCTGGTATCCAGGTAACATTAGTGTATGAAGGAGCAGAACCTCCAGTATTACTGCCTCCAGTGGCGTCTTATCATGACTGTCAGTGTCTGTGGAGAAGACTCAGCACACTTCGTCTTGTTATGATAACTTCCCATAGAGACAGTTGTGTGTTGTTGTTTTTTTGGCTCACCTTATTGACAAATGGCATCCCCTACAGAGACAGCAGTTCAGAACGGAGCAAGGTTTAACTTGATTGTGATATCACAGCTTATTGGCAATTTCATATATATCCCAAGCAACTCTATTTCTCTTTTAATTGATGGTCTTTTGCTATAATATAACCGTATATATCACAGAGCTCAGCTTCTCTCCTCTATCATATAACCCTATATATCACAGAGCTCAGCTCCTCTCCTCTATCATATAACCCTATATATCACAGAGCTCAGCTCCTCTCCCTCTATCATATAACCCTATATATCACAGAGCTCAGCTCCTCTCCTCTATCATAGTTTCATAGTTTCATAGTTTGTAAGGCTAAAAAAAGACAAGTCGTCCATCTAGTTCAGCCTGTTGTGCTAAGGTGTTGATCCAGAGGAAGGCAAAAAAACCCCAATGAGGTAGAAGCCAATTGTCCTCATTTTAGGGAAAAATTCCTTCCTGACTCCAATCTGGCAATCAGAAAAATCCCTGGATCAATGACCCCTCTCCTGAATCCTAGTCACTATAACTTGTTATATTATTACGCTCCAGAAATGCATCCAAACCCTTTTTGAACTCGGTTATTGAATTCACCATGACCAGTCCCTCTGGCAGAGAATTCCATAGTCTCACTGCTCTTACAGTAAAGAATCCCTTTCTATGTTTATGTAGAAACTTTCGTTCCTCAAGACGTAAAGGATGCCCCCTTGTTCTAGATACAGCCCTGTGTATAACTAAATCTTGGGAGAGATCTCTATATTGACCTTTGATGTATTTAAACATATTTATTATGTCCCCCAAAGCTTTCTATTCTATAAACAAAATAACACTAATCTTGATAATCTTTCTGTGTACTGTAGTCCACCCAGTCCTTTTCTTATTTTTGTTGCCCGCCTTTGTACATGTTCAAGCTCTACCATGTTTTCTGTGCACTGGTGCCCAAAACTGTACACAATATTCCATGTGTGGTCTTACCAGTGACTTGTATAATGGTAGAATAATGTTCTCATCATGTGCATCTATGCCCTTTTAATGCACCCATGATCCTATTTGCTCTTTGGCAGCTGCTGTCTGACACTGGCTGCTACAGTTATGTTTACTGTCCACCAGGATTCCCAAGTCCTTCTCCATGTCACTTTTACCCAGTGTTTTTCCATTTAACATGTAATCATGTAATGGATTTCTCTTCCCCATGTGCATAACCTTGCATTTATCAGTGTTAAACCTCATCTGACATTTCCCTGCCCAGGCCTCCAACTTATCCAGATCCCTTTGTAATAACATATTATCCTCTATTGTGTTGATTACTTTACAGAGCTTAGTATCGTCTGCAAAGATCGATATTCTACTGTGTATTCCCTGTGTAAGATCATTAATGAAAATGTTAAAGAGGATAGGGCCCAATACTGACCCTTGTGGTCCCCACTAGTAACAGCGATCCAGTCTGAGTATGTACCGTTAATTACTACCCTTTGTTTTCTATCAGTGAGCCAGTTACTTACCCACTTGCACACATTTTCCCCCAGTCCAAGCATTCTCATTTTATTTACCAACCTTTTATGTGGCACCGTATCAAATGCTTTAGAAAAATCTAGATATATGACATCCAGTGCCTCACCCCGATCCAGTCTAGCACTGACTTCCTCATATAACCCTATATATCACAGAGCTCAGCTCCTCTCCCTCTATCATATAACCCTATATATCACAGAGCTCAGCTCCTCTCCCTCTATCATATAACCCTATATATCACAGAGCTCAGCTTCTCCCCTCTATCATATAACCCTCTATATCACAGAGCACAGCTTCTCTCCTCTATCATATAACCCTACATATCACAGAGCTCAACTTCTCTCCTCTATCATATAACCCTATATATCACAGAGCTCAGCTTCTCTCCTCTATCATATAACCCTACATATCACAGAGCTCACCTTCTCTCTATCACATAACCCTATATATCACAGAGCTCAGCTTCTCCCCTCTATCATATAACCCTATATATCACAGAACTCAACTTCTCTCCCTCTATCACATCTTGCTCTCTTGAAAAGTGACAACCTGACAGGTTCCTTTTAACTAGGAGCATCAGCAGGGCAGGATCAATAAGGTACAAGAGGACTCAAGACTGTCCATATTATGCAGCAAAACAACCAAAGGTAAAAAGGGAACTCATCTTATTATTGCATTTTAGTGCCACTTTACAAATTTTAAGTATTAATAAGTTTTATAAATAAATATATTTCCCTGAAAAAGGTATTAAAACAGCCCTATTATGTTTGAATATAACAGATAAAAACTCCAGGGCCATTAAACCATGAGCACAAAATGTTTAAAAAGTGTTTTGTCCTTTAGGATCTAAACACTCTGGTCATTTGAGTGATAAAGGACATGAAGAATCTTTAAGTATCCGCCTCCTTACATTCTCACAATCATATATTTTTCTATTTTTTAACATGCTGTACACGGTTCTGTATTTTTAATTTTAGCAGGATTAAGTGTATATTTATATAACTTTGAAAAGGACCCAGATGTAAATTGTAATTGTATATTTAGACACAGTTTTGGAGAACATACAGTATATATGGTCATTGAAACATTTTTTATAAAAAGGAAAATGCAGAAAATAATATAACCGACAATGTTCACTGTTTACTAATCGCAATAAATAATGTCTTAATTTGCCATTACTTATTACTTATTTACCATTGTTTTGTGATCTTTATTTAATAGAGTTTTTAACTCTATTTTGATGACTTTTTAATATTATAAACTCATAATCAATTTTTAAAGCGTTTTAATCCTGATTCTAATTTATTATTTTTAATAGGTATTTTATTTCATGAAAAAGAACCTGTCAGGAGGTTTATACTACCTGGACCAAAGGCAGCATGAAATCCCAACTTGTCCCGCTGTTGCAAAACGCTTACTCATTTGCCTGGGTCTGACTAACAGATCTCTACCTGTTTGTATATAAGAAAAGACCTGTTAATGAAGGTCAACTGGGCAGGGAGAAACCAGCAGTGAGCCACTAACTTAACTTTCCTCATTTCCGGCTCATTTCAGGCTATGTTTTCTCTGTAACAAACAATTGGTACCTACAGAGACTGTTGGAAATTATTACTTTTCTGTGTTCTGGCAGCATAAATCGCCCTAACTATATTATGTAGTTAAAGAGGTTTTCTAACCATAACAATTAGTTTTTAACATGAAGGAAAACATAAATTCAGAATATTACCAAATACATTGCTGCTTTGTTTAGGAGATAAAGTGTCTCTGGTTACTGACCACCACTCCCCACCTCTCTCTCCTCTGTCTCTATCTGATTGCTCCACAAGTTACTGATTAACCATGGTGAGTCTTATCACTAGCAGGTGGTTTCCCTAAGTAAATGACAAGCTTTCACCCTTTAGAGCTCTGGAGCCTTGTGTGCTACCGTTTATAAATCTCCTGCAGTCACGTCACTGTAACAGGAATAACTAGGAAACGCAGATCTTATAAGTCAGACACTGCTATAGAACCACCCACAGCTTGACCAGGAAGTATAAGTTTGAAGTTGTCTGTGGCTCTGTGAAACTGTATGGTAAGAAAACCCCTTTAATGTTGCATTTTTTTTTTTTTTAGATTTTTTATCACAGGTCAACCCTGTGATTCTAGATGAAGGCATACATCAAGCTAATCATGCCACCAAGGTTCAGGTGAATTATACAAGGGGAACATCTTGATATTGTTGATCCAACTGATTGTGGTGTACACGAGATAAAACAATCAGGGTCACCTGTTTCTCACATTCCACCTATTGTTGCACCCTCTATAATCAAAGCTGCAGACAGCACCTGTCATTGCAGCTAAAGGCGGTCCTACAAAGTACTGACTCCGGACCTAAAATATATTCATGTTAAACTTTTCAGTTTTTTAATTAGCAAAAATTTGGAAAAGCATATTTTCTTTATGCTTCACAAATTCTTGCAACTTTGTGTTGCTCTATAACATAAAATATCAACTCAAATTTAATTTAAGTTTGTGGCTGTAATGTTTAATATTTAATATTTCTAAGTTTTAGGGGTATGAATACTTTTGCAACCCACTGTAGCTGCCAACAGAATGAAGCATGACTAAGGGGCCTATTTGGGGTGAAGGCATGTTGTATTTGTACAGAAGTATAACTAAACTTTACCAAAATAAATTTTCATATCAGCCTTATTCAAGATCACCAAATTCAATTTCATGAGGGCACATACAGCATAAGAGCCAAGAAGTGGTGGCCGGTGCCTGAGGACAACTGCTTTTCTCTATAGACTTATATCTAACAGTCATATTTATTATTTGTGTTGCACGAATTGGGCGCTATTCGGTTTGACCCAAATTCATCTAAATTTGTTAAAAAAAATTCTGGTTTGGTACATCCCCCAACCCAAACTGTGTTACTCTGTCCATGGCCCTAACCCTAACCATAATCCTTTTACATTAGTTGAGGTTGGAGTTTTTATGGTTAACTTACCTCTCTGCAATGCTTATGGGTCAGGTGTCGCTGCAACTCTAAAAGTCACTTCTGGCCTAATGTTGGGGCAGAAGTTATCTCAGAGCAGAGGCAGAGGTGATGTTGGAGCAATAGTGTCACTGCACCTAGAAGCACTATGAAGAGAAAAGTAAACCTTAAAAAAAAGCTTAAAAACTCTAACACCAAGTTTAATGTATTTAGGTTATGGTTAGAGACGTTTTGGCAATTTATGTCAAGTTTCAATTTTGGTTGACCTGCATATAAGTGCTCATTTTCTGTTTAAATTTTACATTGACTAGAGCCCGAAGCACAACTCTAGTGTTTACCCAAAAAGTACAGGGTGAACGTTGCCTCATCAGTGCCATATCATATAATCCTATCCCTAACCATAACTGTAACCCTAATCCCAAATTTAGTGTTAGGGTTATTGAAAGGGCTTTAGGGAGTTAACTTACTGGTCTGGTAACGTGACACTTTTGATGTGGCTGAATATCCAATGTCCAGTGGTCCAATGTCCCGTCCAATTTGATTGTGCCTATATTAAAGTAAGCAGACATTATGTTGGACGGGGAATCCGACCAGACGTTAGGCTGCAATGGAAGCAATGGTGTCATCAGGCTGGTCAGTAAACCTCTTAAATTCCTTTAAACTACCCTAACCTAGTTAAGAATACGGCTTATGGTTGATTTCTTTATAATTTTCACTCCGAACCAACCTGAGGTATTCAAATTCAGGTTGTATATGATCTTGACCTAAATCCATATTGTAGCACTTAAATTTCTTCACAACACAAAGAAAATCAAAATTTGCAAAATCTTCCTTTTAGGGGCCGTTCACACGGCTTATTCTGTGACTGATTCCAGCCATACTGCGTGCCGTATTTGCGCTGCAGTACGGCTGGAATCCGTCCCTGTCATTACGGTAATCCACAGTTCTCAGAGAACTGTGGATTCCAGAAAGTGACATGCACATTATTTATGGCGTGTACGCACCGTGAATAATGAGTGTCCTCCGCCCTGCCCCAGCTGCACGGCAGCCAGTGTAATTGTGGGGCGAAATCCGTCCCCGCAATTACGTCGGCAATAAGCCGTGTGAACGTTGCCTTATAGTGAAGCTATGTGTAAACTTTTCAGAACATGCAGCTACAGCTCCAAGCATGGATTCAACGGGACATGTTGCTTTATGATTGTCAGAGAAAATTGGGATATTAGCCTCATAGATTCTACAGCTGACAAAAAGTGGTATGCTCAATTGGCACATCACCTGGAGGCACTGATGTGGAGGGACAGAGGATTAAGGACCCCATAACTGGTGATCTCTAAGAGCGACATGTCCCAATGAACTTTAATATAATAAAACTAGGCGCATTATACGCCGGGCATGACACATTGTAATGTGGCTAAAAAGGTGCATTAAATATAGTAGCAATGATGCGCTGTGCACCTATTGAGGCGCATTACATACAATAGTAATGATGTATTAGGTGCCTCCGTTACACAATGCTCCTCGATAGGCGCATTACATATCAATGATACGCTACGTGGTGCGATTGTGCAATATGCCCATTTCGGTGCAATGCGCCTTTTTAGGCACATTTAGTTTACTATGCAGGGTATACCAGATGCCAGATTTTTGAGAGGATTGTACTTTCAGGCGCACTTTACACTGATTGAAAATTGCCGCGGCTACGCCGATTTTTGAACATGTCGCCCTAGATGGATGTTCCCACTGAGTTTTTTTCACATGGATTTTAAAGTGGACACTGCATAAAATCTATGTCCTACTGATTTTAATGGAAATCCATTACATAATTTATATGGCGCACATTTTTTTCCCGCCATAAACTTCAAATGCATGTTAAACGTGCCCAAGGTTTACAGTGCAAAATTCTGTGGGAAAACCCCTCTGACTTGGCTTGGCCCTATTGAGACCATGAGTTTGGCAGGTCTTAGGGCTGCTTTTCAGAGAAAAAGGCAGAGAAAGAGAAGCAGAAAACAAGAGCCATGTGCAGTATTTGCAATCATATGCAGCAGTTGTAGGGTGGACCCCAAGAATCAAATTTACTGGTGGCCCTAGGCCCCTCAGTCTGATACTGTCTTTGAGTTTTTCACAGAGCAGACCACCATAAATACTTAAAAAGGGATTCTTACAGGGGTTGTCTCATCTCACAGTTTCATAGGATGCATGAATGAAATGATGCTGCTTTGCTCTGTCACTTCCTGGTCAAGCTGTCTGTTAATTAGCATATGAGCTCTGTCTATTCAGACTTCTGCTAATAGATAAATTTTCAGCTGTCAGGACCAGGAAGCTTCTGATTGAAATAAACAGTAGTAATTTTCTGGCTTTTTCTGAAAGATCAGATAACACACAAGCTCTCACTGTCCAAAGTCCTGTGCTGCGCGACCTGTTTGATGACGTCACTACCTGCTATCAAATCGAACAAACAGCAGGGGGGGGGGGAAGTGCACAGGTCGGTCACTTGGGGAACCAGAGAGAGAGCACAGAAGGTGATAAAATCACTTATAGCTCCTTAACCAAAAAAAATGAACACGCAATTTATTTGGAAAAGCTTCATTTAGTATCCACATGTTGAAAGCTATTCTTTGTAGCAAGACAACCCCTTTAACTAAATCATATTACATGAGATTAACCTACAACTAAAAAGCCTCATCCCTTACACAAGGTTAAAGCCCACATTAGAAAAAATATAAAAGACTAATAAATCTAAAAAAAAAAATCACAAAAGATGATATAAAACACACACGGATATAAAGCATACAAATCATACAAAGAATCCCCAGAGTTATATGCTTGTGACATTTAAAGGACTGATGAGTAAAAATTGTATAAAATGTTCAAGATGATAAACCAGGACAATAATGTTTAATGTAAAAAATAAAGAAACAATTGATATAATATATACTGTATAATTATTATTGTACCATAATATGAGAAATATACTAAACTCTTTTCTTACTGTTAGGATTATACAAGATTGTCATCTACAACACAAAACAAAATATAGTAGCATGGTCCAAGAAGTAATATGGTTCAAGAAACATACCATTTTCTCAATTATGGAAAAAAATGGGATCTTGCACACAAATATTTCTCATTGAACAAACAGATGACATTACTTTGAGATTTAATTTAAAAATAATAAAATGGCAAGTGTTTCTTGGGTCGATACTATTGATTTCTGGGAAAAATAGACTCTTCCACATTTTGAATATAGACATTTTTTATAACCATTGATAGAAAATCTCTTCTGTTACTCTACAATTTTTGCTAATTATACATGTTACAACTTATCGTTTCTTGTTGTGTCCAAATGCCTAAAAAAAGACAATTATATTCCCAATGTCTTAAGTGAGGGTGAGCATATAGAAATACCAGTCATCATTGTATAGCAAAGGTTAAAAACCAAGCAGGGCCGTTTCTATGGACGGGCAAAGATCCACGGTACCGTTTGTGTTGAGAAGTCAGGGGACGCTGTCAGAACATGTACTCTTTCTTTAATGTTGATGTGGGATGGTGCTCCCCCCAGGGCAGCTTAGGTTAAATGGTCTAATTGGTGGCACAGTGGGCCACATTTAATAACATTGTGTACAAAATTACCTGATGCTGCTCAGTGTCAGGCCCTTGCGTATGGTGGATGGCTGGTAATGCACAGGGCGTCCCTATGCTGGCAAGGTTCAGGAAGTCCCCAGGCATTTTAACATTAAGGGTATGTTCACATGGCTTAAAGTACCGCATATTTCAGTGCGCATTTTGCTGCGTATTGTGCTTTTCATACGCCGCAATTACGGTAATTCAAAGCTCTCATAGAGAGCTATGGATTACGCGTCGTTCCCCCGCGCGTCAATACGATCGTACTGTACACGTGGGGGGAGAATTGACATGTCAATTGTTAGCAGCGAAAACACGCCATTGACAATGCATATCTATGGGGCTGTCGCCCAGCCGTCGCCCCTGTGCTTTGGAATTACACGCTGATTAGCGCATGGTTCCAAAGCACCCACGCGTATTGCGGAGCGCACTATACGCGCCAGTATAAGCCGTGTGAACATAGCCTAAGGGCGACATGTATGTATTTTGGTACCCAGACGCCATTCTTTTTGCACGCATTAGTAGCGTAGAATGTGCCTGAATCTATGAACCTGTTCTACTGCCGGTCATGGATTTAGCGCTTTCTAGCTACAAAGCGAAAATTCTGGCTCAGGTAAACCACTTTTAAAGTGCTCTACCTGTTCCAGCAGTAATGTGCCTGGATTTGCCGTACTAAAGTAATAAATGTGTAGCTTCGTACAGTTGTAGTGCGCCCCGCCTCCAGCACGCCCCCCGATCTCAGACGCATTACAAAGTGCTGCGGGCTAGTCCCCGGCGCCGCCGCTATCCGCCGCCGCCGCCGATCGTCAGGGTCCTAAGCCGTTACCAGTCGCTAAGCTATCGGCTTAGGACCTTGGTGACGGCAGCGTTGGCGGGACAAACTGTATGTGCATCAGCCGGACGCACATACCGTTAGATGCGTTGGCGGGAGCAGAGAGCTCCGCAGAGTACTCTGTGGCCGCAGGCAGGATGCGGCTCACCAGAGTGCACAGCGCGGGCGGCGTGCGCGTCATCACGCTGCCCGCGTCCTGGTGACGTCACGCCGCTGAAGAAAAAGACCGGGAGCAGCGACAGCGACAGGGAGCGAGGTCAGGTGAGTGCTGTCAGTTTATCACTTTTAATTTGCTCGATTCCTGCTGGTGGCCTAGAATCCAAGTAAAAATGCGCAGGGGGGCAGGCTACTCTGTACTTCTATATACGTGCAGGGGGCTACTATGTACTTTTATAGATGTGCAGGGGGGGCTATTATCTACTTTTATACGTGCAGGGGGGCTATTATCTACTTTTATACGTGCAGGGGGGCTATTATCTACTTTTATACGTGCAGGGGGGGCTATTATCTACTTTTATACGTGCAGGGGGGGGGCTATTATCTACTTTTATACGTGCAGGGGGCTATTATCTACTTTTATACGTGCAGGGGGGGCTATTATCTACTTTTATATGTGCAGAGGGGGCTATTATCTACTTTTATATGTGCAGGGGGGCTATTATCTACTATTATCTACTTTTATATGTGCAGGGGGGCTATTATCTACTTTTATATGTGCACGGGGACTATTATCTACTTATATACATGCAGGGAGGAGCTATAATCTACCTATATATGTGCTGTGAGGCCTATAAGCTACCTATATATACACATGCTGTGGGGCCTATAAGCTATTTATATACCTGCTGGGGGACCTATAAGCTATCTATATACCTGCTGGGGGACATATAACCTACCCATGTGTGCTGGGGGACCTAAACCTGCACATATACCTACTGGGGGATCCATAACCTGCCCATATACCTGCTGGGGATCCATAACCTGCCCATATACCTGCTGGGGGACCCATAACCTGCCCATATACCTGCTGGGGGACCCATAACCTGCCTATATACCTGCTGGGGGACCCATAACCTGCCTATATACCTGCTGGGGGACATGTAAACTACATACCTACCGGGAGACATATAAAGTATATAATCACCTACTAGAGGACGTATAACTTACTGGGGGACCCTATTACCTTCACTGGGGGACACATAATTTACTGCGTTGTGAAGTCGCTAGTAGTCGTTAAGCCGGTTGTTAAGGCCTCAAGACAAGTCAGTTGATAAGAGTTAGCAATCGAATCTGCGGACTCCAGTCGGTTGTTAAGCCGGTTGTTAAGGCCTCAAGTCGATTGATAAGACCTTAGCAATCGACTCCGCGGACTCCAGTTGGTTGTTAAGCCAGTTGTTAAGGCCTCAAGTCGATTCATAAGACCTTAGCAATCGACTCCGGGGACTACTGAGGGCACTCTGTCATGTGCCTGATTTTGGAATGCACCTATTTAAAAATAGAGTGAATGGGGCCCTGTTCATACATGTCACCCTAAGCGTTACTTCTGTACTGTTTTCAGAACTAATGGTGACTGACAACGGAGCCACATCACATAGTTCTATTCCTGGCCGTGCCATTGTACAGGCCACAGCAAGTAGCCTGTTCCAAAGTATTTTTATGCAGTACATAAGTACTGTACTTGTGTAGCAGTAAAAAATGTTTATTATTGAATAGGTATTCCCTTCACCAGGCGTACCGATAGGATATGTCATCAATGTCTAATAGGTGTAGGCCTGCCTCTTAGCTGCGCTCGGCTGTACTCAGACCTCCTATTGATTTCAATGCAAGAGTTCCTAACACATACACATTCAAAACAGAGACATTTTAGGGCTCGTTCTGCACCTATCGGATATTAATAACATATCCTATAGATATGCCATCAATATCAATAGTGAGACAAACACACACATCATGTAAGTGCTATGTATGGTAGGTTATATCATAATCCTGTAATGGCTGTGTCTGTGGGGGAAAAGGGATTCTCCCTGCCCTGAGTGTGATTTCACCTAGAAATAACCCTGAATAAGAGGAATCCTTTGCCATTTTTAGTGCACTTGATGGGAATGAACAGTCTCCAATAAATTAAATGCAGCAAATAATTTTTTTAGGTGCAAAACCTTTATTTCTATACATCTTTCCCACAAACAAATAATTAATTTGGTTAAACCTCTGCAGTGCATGTACAATACTGCTGAAAGGAACATGGGGCTCATTTATGAAAACTGTCTGATAGTACGACTGTCCTTGTTGCCCACAATAACCAATCAGAGCTCTGCAGTGGTATAAGAAATGAGGCTCATTGGGGCAGATTTATCAATACTCTCTAAAACTTAGACAGTGTAAAGTAAACAGTCTTAAAATGTGCCACATTTATCATAGTGTTGATACATCTGGTGTATGTTTAGAATATCTACTCTAACTCTATACCTTCTATTAGTTGGCTTACTATATGCCACTTACTGGGCCAAAATTTTTGTCGCATTATTTTGGCAGATGGCAACGCCTGCTAAGCTGCACCCTTTACCGAGGCCACATCCCTTTTGATGGACGAGGCACAGACGTGCCTAGCAACTGCGTAAAACACATAATAAATGTGGTGTAAAGCATGTACGACATTATTTTTGGTGGAAATTGCACCAGAATTCTGCTGCAATGGCCTTAAAAAATGTGCATGTATTTTTTTTTATCTCTTAATCTGCATATCTTGAATATGATTTACTATGACTATAGACCCTCTTTCTAGTTATAGGTGGCAAAAGCCTGTCATCATTTTACTGTGTGCAGTTCCTTGTATAACTGTGCATTGATATAACGTTTTTTATTATTATTATTATTATTATTATTATTATTATTATGGATTATTGTAATTTTATCAAACTTTGAATAAATCAACAGACCAAATTAAAGTAAGACATTTTGTAATATGTCTTTTTACAAAGAAATATATTGGTTTTCCACTTATCAGCCTTCCCCCTCCCTTTCCATTCCTGCACTTATCAGTTAATCTCAGTTCATACCTAAAATCCAATTTGAATGACAATGGGCATCACTTTACTATTGGATTAGATTACATGCTGCTCATAAAAGTCTATGAAGAAGGGAGGAGGAGGGAGCAGCTGAAGAGTGACAGAGGCACAGACACAAAGGAAGACTATACAGCAGTACTGCGATGAGTTGCTGTGAATCTAGAATTAGTGATAATGTTCGTCATGCTACTGCTGCTTCTGTGAGTGTGAGAAATAGAATTAAAGGGTTATTCCCACCACATTGATTACCTTTAAACATGTAGGCAGAGGTAAATAAAGACTTACAAAATACATTGCTGTTCAATTTTGGCTTTTCTCAGAGTAGGGGCAGTTTCTCTCTTGTTTTTA
>JAODAL010035238.1:0-43189 GCA_025379985.1 Phyllomedusa bahiana | reverse complement strand
TTAGAAACAACTTTTATTATAATAGGACCTGTAGTATTGCTGCATTTCAAAGCAGCATGACCCAAGAAATTATAAAAATGACTTCTCAGCCACTATTAAAAACTGTGAGGGAGAAATGTCACTTAAAAGCCACCTTTCTGTTCCAAAGGACCCTGATGATTGCTGTATCTCACAGCTACATGCCCCCACAACCTTCTAACTATGTATTCTGAGCCACTCTTTATTATTGTGAGGGAGAAATGCCACTTAAAGCCACATTTCTGTTCCAATGGACCATAATTATAGCTGTATCTCACAGCAACATGACCTCAAAACCATTGCCAATGCGAAAACTTCTAAAGATAAAGTGATAATGAATAGGGTGTTGTCATGAAACCTTGCTGTCTTTTTACAGTCTCCTCACAGCAAAACACGAAAAATGAACTTGGGAAAAGAGAATAAAAATTGCAGTAAGAAATGATCATTTAAAAAACATTTTTAAAGGGGACCATTTTCTGTTTGAAGAGGAATGTGAAGTAGACCAGCAACTAATCGGTACCTCGGCAATTGGGGCCACAACTTCATCAGAGATCCATGCCTGATTCATCTTGATGAAAGTCAAACGACCACATTATCTGTGGAAAGCCGGATGGTTTGTCTGTAATGACTCCTCCACTGTGCTGAAGGTCCGCTCAGATATGACGCGGGCTGCTGGGCAGGCAACACCTCTAGGGTGACGGGCCAGCTCGGGCCCTTCGTCCACTTTGGATACCCAAAAGTCTATTGGGCCCGGAACACATACAAAAACATCGGTGTTGAGACGCAGATAGTCGTGCCACCATGATCTTAAGCTGATCTCTGTGTGTTGGATGTTTTCCCTGCCCTTGCATCGTTGGTGAGGTTGGGAAACAAAGATTGCCAAGGTCACCCATTAGGCTTTTTGCCACCTGCTGCTGCTGCTGCCGCTACGCCTACTTGGCACTCTAACCCGCTGTCACGTCGCGATGTTGTTCCACCGTGAAAATTTGGGGAACGTGAAGCAGACGCAACAGATGTCTCCAGTTGATCAATCAGCAAGGTCTCCATTTCCTGCATTTTACTCTCTATTTGGGTGGGTGGAAGGAAAGTGCTGATTTTGTTTTGTACCGGGATCCAGGAGTGGTGGCCACCCATAACTGTTGTTCATTTTGATGGGCTTTAATGCGAGGATCATGTTGGAGGAAATGGAGCATCCAAGCACTCATGTGAGAATGGAGCCTTGATTTTCCCCAAACCCTCTGGGTTGAGGGACACTAGCAAACGATCTTCCTCATCTTCCTCCTCCGCCTCAAATTCGCGCCAACCTCTTTCCAAGGCAGGGACGTCGGTAACCACGGTGTCTAGGAATACCTCCTCCTCCTCCTCCTCCTCCCTGCTTCCTCCAGCACAGCTTCAACAAGCCCTGACTTGCCTGAGAAAGATGCACCCCGAGAGCTGATGCGCCACCCTTGCACTACTCTGGACCCCGAACCACTGCCTAATGAAGACCGATGAAATTGTAAACTTGTCGGGCCTTAGGATTTGACAGAGAGAAAGGCTCTGTGTCCACATCGGTCGTCTCCCCTCCTCCTGTTGTTTCAGAGTGTCCAAACGATCGTTTTCCCGAACTAAGATCACCACAATGCTCATGCTGACAAGGGCATTGTCCGCACTGACCATTTTGGTGGCCTTTTTCAAAACTGGCAAGGATTTGGTGCAGAGCTCTTTCACCTGCCTCCAATCTCGGGGGCTCAACACCCCGAGGTCCCACCGCTGCTTGTTAGGCCATGTGTCACTATCGTACTGCATAGTGGCATTGGGCTGCTGCCACAATCGCTGGAGCATTGTGGCAGGGTGAATTCCAGCGTGTTGCCAACGTCCAACAATGAGGACCGCTTGATTGGGGAGTCCTAGCTGACAGCTGCAACGTCAGCCAGGCGGCGACGAAGCAGGGGGGTGAACGGCGAAAGTCCACTTAGACTACGAGCCTTCCTCAGCAGGCGAGTCCAGTAACCCCGGTACTCTTCAGAAATTTCTGGACGACAAAGGTGGTTCAGACAAGTGCCAGCACGGGATGTGTTCCAGCCTAACCGATCTTAAGGCCGGCCCTACAGATTTTCGCCCGTTAATCGCACACCATCTTGCCTGTCACAAGGTTCTTGGCAATCAGCCAGCGCTCGGGCATCTCGTTGCGGAGAGCCCGTCCACAGCTCCTGACATGTGTGTGGACGGTCCTCCAATTACAGATAAATTTCAACACGGCCTGGATTCTCTGGGCACATGATGCCACCAGAAAAAAAAAAGGACCTGGGTGAAAGAACCCTGCACCATCGCCTGCGGTTTTGAAGACATGTCGCCGAGCCTGAGAGCCAACCCCGTCACCCCCAGAGACATCGCACACCAGCTCACCGAGTGAAGCTGTCACAGAGATATAGCGCCGTTGGCCCGGCTACTAGTCCAAGTGTCGGTGTTCAGATGGACTTTTCCGGCCACAGATGCAGACAACGCCTTGAAAATTTTAGATGACACGTGACCTGGCCAGGGCAGAGGGAACGTCTTTTTCTGGCAAAGAAATGCCTGTTCGGCATCTGGTATTGGGGCGAGCGAGGGCCATGACGTTGGCGGAACCCATCTGTTCCACCAGGACGGAAAGGTCAAGACATTTCCAAGGCCTAAAAGCCTGGCATGCCGACCATTCAGGCTTTTGGCTTTGGGATGGTTTTGGGTTAAAAGTGGTTTCTTCCTGCTTCCAAACCTGGAAAGACAGAAGGCTGGCTGCTAAACTGCCTGCTTACGTCGTGGCAGACATCAAACTGCGTAAGAGAAGAGGTAGGATTGGGTCTCTGGTGGTGCTGGGTACTACTGCGCAAAGCCGACGGTGTAGGCGAAGCGGAGGCTGATTCCCTTGATCATGACTCTGAGAGACATGGCAGCTAGGAGCGCTTGGTGGTGGCGGAGGAGGAGTAGGGCGAGACAGAGGGTGTGACAGAGGTTGGAGGGCCCGGCGTTGGTCTTGGCCCCCCCGGGGGGGCCCTGTTTATTGGCCAAGTGTTGCCTCCATTTCAACTCATGCATCGCTGCATGTGACTAGACATGTTTTGGGTGGTAAACCACCTAAGGTTCTTGCCTCTACTTATGCGTTTACTACTGCAAAGGCGGCATATGACATCGCTGGGTGAATCAGAGGCATGTCCAAAGAAAGCCCAGGCTTGAGAGGTCCTGGACCTTTTTGACGATGGCGATCAGCGAAGGAGCGGGGTTTGCGGCTGACCGTGGCTGCGGAATCATATCAGAAGACTTCTGCGACCGCCCTCTCTCTCCCTTTTTGAGGCGGAACCCTAACTGACACTAACCCCCATCCAGTCTCCCATCCTCGCCAGTTGATGAAGCCGCTCGCAAGCAAATTCTGTCTGCTGAAAAGACCACGTTGGATTCCTCAATCCAGGAGCTTGCGGGCTACAAGCAAGAGGACTGAGCAAGGCGTTGGCCGAACCCGAATTGCCGGGATTTTTGCCAATATGACCGGCTTTCCTTCTCCTCCTCTGATGGCCATCAGTAACTGGGCGTCAGAGCATTAGAAAATCATCCTCTTTGGCCTCTTGATCCTTTTAAAACATGCCTTCTGACCCCGCCAACCGCATTTTGTCATCAAGAGGTCTTCATAAAATGGATTATCCACAGTGATGGGTAACACCGAGTTGACCATTTGGCTGCTTCATGTTGGACGGATGCTGGTGAGCTGATGACGATCCATTTGGTCCGTGACTGGGAGGACGAGGAGGTAGGAACTGCTGGTGCAGGTTGCATTAACCACTGAAGGACAGATTGGCGACGCAGTTCGTTACTGGGATTCACAGGGCCCTACCCAGCGATGACAGGCCTGACGGTCCTGCAACTGACGATCCGCTGGCATGCTTGTTTGTCGCAACACTGAGGAGCACCTCTCTCTACCTCTACAACCTCTCCCTGTGCCTACCCCCCACTTTGCTGCGCTTACCACCTGAAATTTACGCTCCATGTTCAGAAATATAAAAATTTGAAAGGTATGGAAGAACGGCAAATCACTAGCTATTCCCAAATCCCTAAAATCAAAACAAAATTGTATGCAATTCAAATATAAACTGCAAAGTAGATCTATCAACAAAGCTTGGCCTGCCGCCAAAATAAATATCAGTATCTGAAATGTATTCGGATAATACAAGGTATTTTTTGGGCACCTTATCAATTCACCTGTGGTGACTACAAAAATTGCTGGATTCAAATTTAAACTGCAAAGTAGATCTATCCAACAAAGCTGGCCCTGCGCCAAAGTGAACAAAACACGTATCTCTGAAAATGTATTCGGGATAATACAAGGTATTTTTGGCAACCTATCAATTCAACCTGTGGTGAAACTTAAAAATTTGCTGGATTCAAAATTTACTGGCCAAAGTAGATCTATCAACAAAGCTGGCCTGCCGCCAAAGTGAAAAAACACGTATCTGAAATGTAATTCGATAATACAAGTTATTTGTGCACCTATCAATTCACCTTTGGTGACTATAAAATTGCAGTATTCCCCAAATTTTAACTGCAAGCTGCCTCAATGAACAAAGCTGTAGTGCCCCAAAGTCAAAAAACACAGTATCTGTTATGTATTCTATAATACAAGATATTTTCGGCACCTTAAAATTCACCTGTGGTGACTATAAAATTGCTTATTCAGATTAAGTGCAATCTGCCTCAATGAACAAAGCTGTATGCGCCAAAGTCAAAAAACACGTATTCTGTTATTATTCGTATAATACAAGATATTTTTGGCACCTTTTAAATTCACCTGTGGCTGACTATAAAATTGCTGTAGTTCAGATTAAGTGCAAGCTGCCTCAATGAACCAAGCTGTAGTGCGCCAAAGTCCAAAAAAACACGATATCTTTTATGTAATTTGTATAATACAAGATATTTATTGGCTACCCTTTCAATTCAAAACCACCCTGTGGTGACCCTAAAATTGCTGATTCAAATTTTAAGTGCAAGGTGGATATATCAACAAAGGTGGAATGGGTCAAAATTGAATGAACACCTATCTGAAATGTATACTGAAATAAAAGTGGAGTTTTGCAACCGTAACAAAGAGACCTGCAGTTACCTATTGAAAAGATGAGTATCCCTATAAGTTCATGCTGCCCAATAGCCAGAAATTATTTCAATAGAAAACTGTAATAAAAAGATATTGCAGTGCAATGTCTACACTAAGTCGTGGTGAACTTTTACCAGTATTCTTTATAGAGCTATGTCTGGTGATCGCCCCACGGGGGCCCCCCCCTCTCTTCCCCCCGTGACTTTACAGCGGTAGATGCTCCTTTAAAATTCTCTAGCTAACTACATAAATCTTCCAATCTCTAATCTAACTAAATTGTAAGGATCACAGCTAATAGTAGAGCTTTCTCTGTGAAGAAATAGAATAATTTCGCTGAGCTGTGTTTGGACACAAGTCATAGCGCACGTCCTTTCTGCTCTGAGACGCTGAAGAGACACTGAGGCTGAAACAGAAACGTGTTCTAATAAAACTAGGTCATGTGGAATTTTCCAGCCAATTCGCAACCATACACATCCCAGTCATGACGTCGGCACACACATCTCACCGCTCTCTATTCTGTAATCTGATTTGCTGCCCGCCAAATTTACAGGAAAGCGCGAAAGGGGGCAATCTTAATAGATGATGCACAATTTTTAACCTAAATTATCGCATGATCTAACAAAATAAACGATCACCATAAAAACTGTGCCGATTTCAACTTTGTCGATAATAATCGCTCAACACTACTTAGCACACACCTTTTATACCACCCAAGCCAGACAGTGGTCAAAATAATGGGATCCCACTATATACAGTTGAAACCAGAAGTTTACAAACACTATGTAAAAAGACACATATGCATGTTTTTCTTTTCTCACAATCTTACATGAAATCTAGAATAAACCTTACCGTTGTTTTTGGTCAATTAGTATTTACCAAAATTATTCTTATTTGCCAAATACAGAAGTATTGAGATTGTGTCAAAGGCATTTTATTACTTTCGCATAGTCAAAAGTTTTACATACATTTCACTGTATTTGGTACCATTGCCCTTTGAACTTTGGATATTCCTTTCCACAATCCTTTTCACAATAGTTGGTAGGAATTTTGCCCATTCCTGCCTGGCAGTACTGTTGTCACTGAGCCAGTGTTTGTAGGTCTCCTTGCTCGCACCATGCCCTTTCACTTTGGCCCATAAATTTTTTAATGGAATTGAGATCAAGTCCAAGTGATCTCCACTCCAAAACATTTGACTTTGGTTATCCCTTAAAAAGGGTTTCTTGTCTCGCAACAAATAAAAAATAGCTTTCAAAATGTAGGGAACAACTAAGAAGAGCGTTTTCCAAATACAATTGCTTTTTACATCTTTTTTTTTTAATGAGCTAACAAATGATTTTTATCTACCTTTCTGGCTCTATTTGGTTCCTCCAGTGACCGACCTGTATACTCTTTACCCCCTGCTGTTTGTTCTATGTGATAGCAGGGAGTGACATCATCACACAGGTCCTGGCAGTGGTAGTGTGTGTGTTATTTGAACTTTCAGACAAAAGACTAATAACTACTGTTTACTTTAGTTAAATCTGCTGCTAGCAGTTTCAGAGAAGCTTCTAAACTAATCTAAACTAATTAGCAGACTGAAAACAAGGAGTTGAATACAGGGAGTGAATGCATGCAGTTCGTATGCTAATTACAGACAGTCTGACCGACCAGGAAGTGACAGGATGCATCTAGAAAACTCTGAGAGGAGACAACCCCTTTAAGCCACTTTATAACCAGTTTGGCAGTAGGCTTCAGGTCATTGTCCATTTGGAATACCCATTTCTTACATAGTTACATAGTTACATAGTTAGTAGGCTGAAAGAAGACACATGTCCATCGAGTTCAACCAAGGGTGGGGAAAATGTGGGTTGAGGGAGAGAGACAAGGACTTAAAGCCAGGCTCTCCACTGGTTAATGCCCCGAAACCCACAAGGCAAGAACCAACCTCTCCATATAGACCCTATATCTGACCCAGAGCCGCCACCGGCCAGGATCCAGAATTTTACCCAGCTACGTACGCATTAATATTCTTTTGTTCCAGGTAGGTATCTAAGCCTTTTTTGAAACTCTCTACAGTTCCTGCCGGACCCGCTCCTCGGCAGGCTATTACACAGATTTACAGTTCTTACAGTGAAGAAAGCTCTTCTCCTCTGGAGATTAAATCCTTTTTTCTCTAGTCGAAGGGAATGTCCCCTTGTCTTTTGAGGGGGCTTCACCTGAAATAATTTTTCCCCATACTTTTTGTAGGGACCCATTTATATATTTATAATAAATTAATCATGTCCCCCCGAAGCCGCTTTTCTCAAGACTAAATAAGTTCAATTCTACTAACCTCGCCTCATAACTAAGATGCTCCATTCCCTTATAAGTTTGGTTGCTCGTCTTTTTTACTCTCTCTAGCTCTATTACATCTCTTCTATAAACGGGGGCCAGAACTGAACAGCATATTCTAAGTGAGGTCGCACCAATGCTTTGTACAGCGGTAAAATTTGACATCCTTGTCCCGCGAGTCCATGCCTCTTTTAATACCACCCCAATATTCTTACTGGCCTTAGAGGCAGCTGATTGACATTGCATGCTGTTCTGTAGTTTATGATCTACAAGAACGCCCAGATCTTTCTCAACAAGCGATTCTACTCAAGCTTTGACTTCTTGGCTGATGTCTTGAGATGTTGCTTCAGTATTGCCACATAATCTTCTTTTTCATGATGCCATCTATTTTGTGAAGCGCAACAGTACCTCCTGCAGCAAACCAACCCCACAACATGATGCTGCCACTCCCGTGTTTCACAGTTGGGATGGTGTTCTTAGGCTTCCAAACTTCTCCCATTTTCTCCAAACGTAACAATGATCATTATGGCCAAACCATTTTTAGTTTCTTCAGACCACAGGACTTCTCAAAAAATGTAGGTCTTTGTTTGCGTATGTAAACATTAATCTGGCTTTCTTATGTTTCTTTTGGAGTAATGACTTCTTTCTGGCAGAGTGGCCTTTCAGTTCATGTTGATTCAGTACTCATTTCACTGTGGATAATAACAAAATCTTACTAGCTACCACCAGCAACTTCACAAGATCTTTTGCTTTTGTTCTTGGGTTGATATGCACATATCGGACCAAAGTACATTCATCTCTGATACACAGAACTTGTCTCCTTCCTAAGTGCTATGAAGGCTGGACATTCCCATATTGTTTGTATTTGCGTGTAATTGTTTGTACAGATGAATAAGGCACCTTCAGGTATCTGGAAAATTGCACCCAAGGATGATCCAGACTTCTGCAAGTCCATAAGTCTCTTCCTGATGTCTTGGCTGATTTCTCTAGACTTTCCCATGATGTTACACACAGAAGCAGTGTTTTTCTGGTTTGAATTAAAATACGTCCAGAGCTGTGTCTCTAATTAACTCACATGTTGCCAATAAACCTATCAGAAGCTTCCAAAGACATGACATCATCATATGGACTGTCCCAAGTTGTTTAAAAACACTTTTGACTTTGCAGAAAGTAATAAAAATGCCTTGAAAAATTGCTCTCTCTCATTATTCTGGTATTTGGCAAATATAAATCATTTTGGTAATCCTAATTGAAATAAAACGAGTAAGGTTTATTCTGATGTCATGTCAGATAGTGAGAAAAACAAGCATATGTGTCTTTGTACCATATATACTTGAGTATAATCCTGATGCTAAAAAGCATCCCTCGTCTTATACTCGAGTTCTTTGTACAACTCGCCTCAACCAAAAGTGCTGGAGTGTGCTACCAGGACCTGTGATGATGTAACACGGAGGGGAGGAGTCATGTGACTTCTGTGTGCTTCCAGGACCTGTGATAATGTCACATGGACGGGGAGGGGGGGGAGTCAGTGATGCTGCTCAGTGTATGCAGGATTCTGCTGTATTGGTTGTGATTAGTGTTGAGCCGAACCGTTCGGAAAATGATTAGTTCTGAACGAACATTAAGTTTTTTCCGAACCCGAGACGATGCAAATTTTTTGCCGCAAGTTCGGTAAAAAGTTCAGGTTCGGCACAGGCGTTCGGCGACTTTTTCAGCTGCTTCCTTCAGTTTTGGTAGCCAGCAAATCAGTGCAGAGCACAGAGGGAGGAGGAGGGAAAAAATGACACCAGTGAGGGTGTAGGGATCTCATTGGCTGCTAAAATCACATGACCGTCTTATGTGTATGTCACTGTATTTCCTGTTGAATGCCATTTCCACCTTACTCTCTTACTCTGGTTTGCCAGCAGGCAGAATTACCATTTAATAGCAATTTAACACAAGAAAAGCTGCTAGTGAGATTACCCGGGGGAGGGGAGGAGGAAGCTAGTTTAGGGAATTATACACAGCAATAGTTAGGTAATGTTGTATGGATATTCCATAGAAAAAAATCTCTTTATAAACTATTTGCCCATTGCAAAACAACTGAGCAAACAACTCATTAAAACACTCCTTAAAAATATAAAACTGGCAGAAGATACCAACCCAATATAAGTAGGTATGCAAATTAATTTAGGAAAGAAGATTGAAACCCTGAAGATCTAGGTGAAGGGGTACATGACTGTGAGAGGGGGGAACCTAAAGGCCTAATAATTATTGTATAAACTATATGCAAAGGTGTAACTTGAAGTTCTTGGGCCTTAGCGCAAAAAGTGAAATGAGGGCCCCAACCTACCATGTCTCATTTACAATACTGACGTCTTCTTATGTGGCAGAAGGGCTTTTGGGTCCCCTAAGGCTGCTGGGCCTGGTAGCGATTGATACCAATGCAACTCATATAGCTATGCCCCTGTATATATGTAATTGTAATGGAGGGTTGTCTTACGATTGGGAGGGTGAAGTTTTTGAAAATAGGTAACGTCCTGTTTCACTTTGAGTCATCCTCTTTCACCAAATTGCAATGGAAGAAACTTCTGTAAAGCATCAGGGAAGTATAATATTGGCATCACTACAGAGCACTGAGCACATTCACAGTATGTACTAGTGTAGGGTGTAGTGTAATCAGAAGATGTTGGTGGGGTGTCTTCTATAACACAAGGGATTGTATTTCCCTCAGACACCATCTACCTCATGTATCTGCCTCACTCCCTGCTCACTGCAGCATACCTCCCAACCGTCCCTATTTGGGCGGGACAATCCTGATTTAGGACCCTTGTCCCTCTGTCCTGGGATGGGAGGGAGGAATCCCCATTGTGCAGTTCATGCAGTGACACCCCACCCAGCCCCCCTCCTCCCTGACACCCCATTCGGCCCCCCTCTCTCCCTGTCCCCCCACTCTGCCACCACTATTACTATCACTGGAATTAAATGGAAAAAAAATAACACAGAAACAAAATAAAAAAGCACTTTATTTAAATAAACTCCCTCACATCGGCCCTCACTGACCATTTTAGTTTAGAAATAGATGCTACACTGGTCCAACATAGTCTAATGAATCCAATATTATTAAAACTCCATCCCCTGCACCTCTGAAGGTCATGGCTGTTGCTGATCATCTGGTGGTGCAGGGAATGGAAAACAAGCCAGAGCCACACCACAATTTCTGGGGGGTTGGTCGTTGGCCTCCCTCGAGGAGATTGTGCCTGTAAGCTCAGCTGTGGCCTTTACCTCCTCTATTACCCCTGTGGCCTAGTGTCAACACAAAATACAACCCTCACCTAACACTCTATAACCCCTTGACCACTATCGCCCAATACTCCCCCTACTCCACCTATCACCCCATGGGTAGTTTGTACAGAGGTGGGAATTGGTAGGGGGTGCTGAAAAAGTGCAGAGTCTAAGATGTTTGTGTGATTAATTCTGCAGGGACGAGGCCGGGAGAAGTTGTCATGGCTATCTGAAGGAATGGAGAAAGGGAACAACTCCCAACAGAGAAGATGTCACTTGTGAGTCACTAAATTTTATTGTACTTTAATTACTTATATGTCTGCAGAGCCTGTGTACAACTGGTAACTACCCCCTTATGGTCACTGTATGTCAGGAAGATTGGTAGTAGTGTAATGGTTTATATTCAGGATCAGTATGGCTGTATTATTCAGTCACTCTATGGTAGTGATATGTAGTCATGGTGTGGCAATATTATTAAGTCACTATTTGGTGGTGATGTGGTCATGGTGTGGTGGAATTATTTGATCTTTGTATAATGGTATCATTGATAATATTAGTCTTGGTGTGGTCAGTAACAGTACGGTAATATTTGCTCCTTGTACAGCGGTATTATGGGATCACTGTACAGCCATTATATAGAGGTATCATCCATAGAATATTGTCTTACATCTATTTGTATGGATTTCTGTATATACTGTACATTACTTTTATAAATATATATTTACAGACCCTAGTGGTGCCGCTATTGTGTTGCTGCTGGTCTGCTAGAGGGGCGGGGCATGAGTTTGTTAGGTGGGCCGTGGTTAGAGGCGTGTCCTAGTGTGATGTAATTTGTTTGGGTGTGGTTGGAGGCATGGCTTGATGTGATGTCATTTGTTTGAGCGTGGTTAGAGGCGTGGCCTAATGTGTCCCTCTTTGCAATCTCCAAAAGTTGTGAGGTATGCTGCAGACATGGCGGATCCTTCATACAGTAACAGTGTTATCATCCCCATGTGGTGCCTGCAGCTTTCTGGTGTGATTCGGATTGTTAGGAATGTTTAAGTTCTGATTTAGTTAGAAAGAGAATTGTAAAGAAATCTAGTACTGTGTGCAGCCGATGGGGGTGGGGGGGGGGGGGGTGGGGCGGAAAGGAGGGTTGATGATGTGCAGCCTAGTCTCTCCTGTCCTGAACTCACATGGAAATAGCAATATTTTTAACACTTTGTGGCCAGCATACCTCCCACCTGAGGTGAAAATGTCCCTTTTGTTTAAGCATTTCTATCGGTGTCTGTGCGTCCCAGTTTTTTGCCAATAGCCCCCTTATACGCAAATTGGGTAACAGATATTTTATAGTAATTGGTGCTACATATCAGCATTATAAAACCACCATATCTCATTCATCTAACTTTTCAATAGTTGTTTATTGCACTCTGTGCTTGTCAGTTTTTTTGCCAATAGCCCCCTTGTATGCAAATTGGGTTACATATATTTTATAGTAACTGCCACCTGTTGTCAGTGGTCCCAAAAGCACCATATGTAATCCATGTAACTTTTAAATAGTTCTACTGCACTCAGTGTGTCTCAGTTTGGCGCAGATCGTGCACTTATATGCAAATTGGGTGACAGATATTTTATAGTAATTGGTGCTACATGTCAGTGTTGTAAAACCGCCATATCTCATTCATCTAACTTTTCTAAAGTTGTATATTGCACTCTGTGCTTGTCAGTTTTTTGCCAATACCCCCTTGTACGCAAATTGGGTAACAGATATTTTATAGTAATTGGTGCTACATGTCAGCGTTGTAAAACCACCATATCTCATTCATCTAACTTTTAAATAGTTGTATATTGCACTCTGTGCTTGTCAGTTTTTTGCCAAAAGCCCCCTTGTTCGCAAATTGGGTTACAGATATTTTAAAGTAACTGGCGCCTGTTGTCAGTGGTGCCAAAAACGCCATATGTAATCCATATAACTTTTAAATAGTTATATTGCACTCAGTATGTCTCATTTTGGCGCAAATCGTGCACTTGTACGCAAATTGGGTTATAGATATTTTATAGTAAATGGTGCCTGTTGTCAGTGGTCCCAAAAGCACCATATGTAATCCATGTAACTTTTAAATAGTTCTACTGCACTCAGTGTGTCTCAGTTTGGCGCAGATCGTGCACTTATATGCAAATTGGGTGACAGATATTTTATAGTAATTGGTGCTACATGTCAGTGTTGTAAAACCGCCATATCTCATTCATCTAACTTTTCTAAAGTTGTATATTGCACTCTGTGCTTGTCAGTTTTTTGCCAAAAGCCCCCTTGTTCGCAAATTGGGTTACAGATATTTTAAAGTAACTGGCGCCTGTTGTCAGTGGTGCCAAAAACGCCATATGTAATCCATATAACTTTTAAATAGTTCTATTTCACTCAGTGTGTCTCAGTTTGGCGCAAATCGTGCACTTGTACGCAAATTGGGTTACAGATATTTTATAGTAATTGATGCTACATGTCAGCGTTGTAAAACCGCCATATCTCATTCATCTAACTTTTCAATAGTTGCATATTGCACTCTGTGCTTGTCAGTTTTTTGCCAAAAGCCCCCTTGTACGCAAATTGGGTTACAGATATTTTATAGTAACTGCCGCCTGTTGTCAGTGGTGCCAAAACTGCCATATGTAATCCATATAACTTTTAAATAATTATATTGCACTCAGTGCCTCTCAGTTTGGTGCAGATCGTGCACTTGTACGCAAATTGGATTACAGATATTTTATAGTAATTGGTTCTACATGTCAGCGTTGTAAAACCGTCATATCTCATTCATCTAACTCTTCAATAGTTGTATATTGCACTCTGTGCTTGTCAGTTTTTTTGCCAATAGCCCCCTTGTACGCAAATTGGGTTACAGATATTTTATAGTAACTGCCGCCTGTTGTCAGTGGTGTCCTAAATGCCATATGTAATCCATATAACTTTTAAATAGTTCTATTGCACTCAGTGCATCTCAGTTTGTCGCAAATCGTGCACTTGTTTGCAAATTGGGTTACAGATATTTTATTGTAACTGGTGCTACATGTCAGCGTTGTAAAACTGCCATATCACATTCATCTAACTTTTCAATAGTTGTATATTGCACTCTGTGCTTGTCAGTTTTTTGCCAATAGCCCCTTTTTACGCAAATTGGGTTACAGATATTTTATAGTAACTGGCGCCTGTTGTCAGTGGTGACAAAACCGCCATATGTAATTCATTTAACTTTTAAATAGTTCTATTTCACTCAGTGCGTCTCAGTTTGGCGCAAATCGTGCACTTATACGATAGTTTGTTGAAAACTATCAATTGTTAGTCCTACTGGGCAGTTGTAAATCTCAGGGACTAATGGAAGAACACTGTTGGTTTGGTGCTACGGTTCTTCTACTGGACAGCATTTCACAGATATTTGATAGAAACACTTCTGTTTCTAATCCTAGTTGGCTGTTGGAAATTAGAGGGATTTAAGAATACCTGTGATTTGCCGTCTTTGCAGTACAGTTTCTCAATAAGATACTTTTCCATACCTTTTACATTTTTATCTTTCTGAACATAGAGCGAACTTCAGGTGGTAAGCGAGCAAAGAATGGTGTAAGACATGGAGCTAGAGGTACGAGAGAAGGTGTTCCTTCCACTACAACATGCAAGCCAGCACATCTTCAGTTGCAGGACCGTCAGGCCTGTCATTACTTGGTCGGTTCCCTGTGAATCTCAGTAATGAAGAGCGTCGCCAGTCTGTTCTTCAGTGGTTAACGCAACCAGCATTCTTTGGTTTTACCTTCTCATCTTCCCAGTCATGGCTACGAATGTCATCATCATCATCAGCAGCATCCGTCCCACCTGAAGCGAAGGCAGGCCAAATGTCAATTTGTGTACACATCACTGTGGATAATCCATTTTCTGAAGACCTCTTTGATGACACAATGCGGTTGGGGTCAGAAGGCATTTCAAAAGATCAAGAGGCCAAAGAGGATGATTTTGTCTGCTCTGACGCCCAATCGCTGATGCCATCAGAGCAGGAGAAGGAAGCTGGTCAGTCAGCACAAATCCCGAGCGTTCAGCAAAGCCTTGCAGTGCCTGTGGCTTGTAGCCCGCAGCTCCAGGATGTAGAATGTCAGGACGAGGAAGTCACCTGTGATGACGATGATGATTACATTGCGGATCCAACGTGGTCTTTTCAGCAGAATTTGCTTGCGAGTGCTTCATCAGTGGACGAGGAGGAAGACAATGGGATAGTGTCAGTATGTGTCCGACCTAAAAAAGGGAGAGGACAGTCGCACAAGTCCGCTTAGATTATTCCGCCAGCCATGATCAGTGGTGGCAGCGGAAACACCGCTCCTTGCTTATTGCCGTCGAAAAGGTCCAGGACCTCTGAAGCCTGGGCCATTTTCGATCAAGCCTCAGATTTGCCCAGTGACGTCATATGCCACATTTGCCATAAACGCATCAGTAGAGGAAAGAATATTAAAGGGGTTGTATCATTTCATTAAATGGTCTTCAGGATAAGGGGACAGTGAAAACAAACAACTTTGCAATTGGATGTCATTAGCAAAGCTGTCTTGTATTCACAGTATTCCTTATCTTGTGTTTCTGTAAGCACAGTTCACCAGTGCTGGTCAGATTCCTCCTCCTGTCCTGTGGTTGGCTGATGGCTCTACTAATTTACATTCTGTCAGGCCCTCGGTCGGATTCACGGGAGCGAGCATTCCTGTCTCTCTCACTCAGAGTAACGGACCCGCAGGAATTTCACACTACCTAGCCCCAACAAACACAATCCCACTGCAGGGCTTCTGCAATCAGAAAACAGCAGAAATGTGCCTCAATCCCTGCTGCTCTCACTCAGATTAAGGGGCCGTAGCAATTTCACTCTGCACACCCAGCAGAAACACACTGCAGCTGATTCTACAATCAGAAAACAGCAAAATTGTGTCATGGTGCCTAACTCTCCTGCATAGAAGGGAAATATGTGCCGTTCATAGGAACACTGGATTCAACTGTAACAAACCTCCAGCTGAGAGAGGAGAAGAGATCATAGAAGACTGAGTTCATAGAAGTCTGTCTAGATTGAATGCAGGGATGTGGTATTTAAACAGCTCTTACAAAATAAAACTGCAGGGAGAGGAACAGTGAGATGCAGACTCAGACAGAGAGGGGGGGAGAACATGGCTCAGGAGCCAGCATGAACAGTGAAGGGGGAGAAGATGTCATCACCCTTCAGTTAAGAAACACTCAGCTGGGAGGGGAAGAAACGCCCCTGGATTTGTAGAGCTGAGAAATAGAAAATACTTTGAAACACATGAACTGAAGAAGTGATACATCCCCTTTAAGTGTTTAACCACCACCAACATGTCTAGTCACATGCAGCAAATGCATGAGTTGAAATGGAGGGAACACTTGGCAAAAAACGGTCCTGGGCTTCCAACCACTGTTACACCCTCTGTCTCTGCCTCCTCCTCCTCCGCCACTTCCAAGACCATGCGTTCTTTTTCTTCCCATTTCCCTCAGCAGCATGAGTAAGGATCAGCCTCCACTTCAGCCTCCATCATCGCCCGAGTACAACCAGCACCACCAGAGATACAGCCTACCCCTTCTCCTTCAACCAGTTTCACCTGCACACCGTACAGTGGCCAGTCTAGCAGCCAGCCTTCCGTTTACCAGGTGTGGGAGCAGAAGAAGCACTTTAACCCAAACCATCCCAAAGCCAAAAGTCTGAATGTTGGCATTGCCAGGCTTTCGGCCTTGGAAATGTTGCCTTTCTGTCTGGTGGACACAGATGGGTTCCGCCACCTCATGGCCCTTGGCTGCCCCCAATATCAGATGCCGAGCAGGCATTTCTTTTTCCGAAAAGCCGTCCCTGCCCTGGCCAGCCACGTGTCATCTAAAATCTCCAGCACGTTGTCTGCATCTGTGTCCGGCAAAGTCCATCTGACAACCGATACATGGACTAGTAAGCACGGCAAGGCCGCTATATCTCTGTGACAGCTCACTGGGTGAGCTGGGTGGATGTCTCTGGTGTTGACGGTGGCTCTCAGGCTCGGCACACGCTCTTCAAAACCGCAGGGATGGTGCAGGGTTCTTTCCCCAAGGTCCACTGGTAGCATCAGGTGCCCCGAGAAACCAGGCCGAGTTGAAATTAATGTCTTGGAGACCATCAACACACAAGTCAAGAGTTGTGGATGGCTCTGAGCAACGAGACTGAGCGCTGGCTGGGTGACAAGAACATTGTGCCAGACAAGGTGGTGTGCAATAATGGACGAAATCTCCTGGCCACCCTTAATATCGGTAGGCTGGAGCACATCCCTTGCCTGGCACACACCATGAAGACCCGGGAGCGAATCTTACAGAGATTTTATTGGCCAGGATGTCATCGTGAAATATGAGATGTTTTGCCAGTCCTGTCCCACTTTCCAAGTTACCTCCCAGTGTCGCATTTCCATAGCCTATTAGTGTCTCTGCCAATTTTAGAGACCCCCTTTGAGCATATAGCAATGGATATGGTGGGCCCACTAGTGAAATCAGCTAGCGTTCACCAATACATTCTGGTGGTACTAGATTACGCTACTCATTACCCAGAAGCAGTACCACTAAGAAATTCCTCATCAAAATCTATTGCCCGAGAATTGGTACACATTTTTTCCAGGACAGGACTGCCAAGGGAGATCCTGACAGATCAGGGAACACTCTTCATGACCTGAATTATGAAAGAGCTGTGCAAGGTCCTGAGCATAAAGCAGCTACAGACCTCAGTGTATCATCCGCAAACTGATGGGCTAGTAGAGCAGTTCAATAAAACACTGAAGGCCATGCTCAGGAAGGTAGTGGAAAAAGATGGGCGTGATTGGGACTGCTTAATACCTCACCTATTGTTTTCAATAAGGGAAGTCCCTTCAAGCCTCCACAGGGTTTTCACCCTTTGAACTGCTGTACGGGCAGCATCCTCATGGGTTACATGACGTAGCTAAGGAGACCTGCGAAAGCGAGACCACGCCCTACAAAAGTATCATTGAACACATTGCCCAAATGCAGGAGAGGATAGCCAATGTCATGCCCATAGTTAAGGAGCATCTTCTCCATGCCCAAGAAGCCCAAAGTAGTGTTTACGATAGAACGGCCAGGAAGACAGTTCCACCCTGGTGATCAGGTACTTTCCTGATACCCACTGTGGAAAGTAAATTCCTAGCAAAGTGGCAAGGACCGTTCAAGGTCCTTGAGAAGGTTAATGAGGTTAACTACAAAATACACCAACCAGGCAAAAGGAAGCCTGTCCAGGTGTATCATGTGAACCTCATCAAGCCCTGGAAGGATAGGGACTTGACGGTTACCCCGTGTCTGCTTACCCAGTCGGCAGTAGGGGTCCAAAATGTCACCATTGCCGACACCCTCTCCCCCTCACAGAAACAGCAAGGAGCTGTTAGAGCAGAACAAGGATATGTTCTCGGAACTACCTGGTCTCACCTCTGTGATAGAGCATGAGATTGTCACGGAACGTCATGTGAGGATGAACGTAAAACTGTATTGGATCCCTGAGGCCCGTAGAAAGGTGGTTTCCCAAGAGGTGGAATGGATGCAAAAACTAGGGGTTATCGAAGAATCTAAGAGTGCGTGGTCAGGCCCAAAAGTCTTGGTGCCAAGATCCAGCGGGGAATGGTGCTTCTGCAATGATTATAGGAAGCTCAACGAGGTCTCAAAGGTGAACGCCTCCCAATGCCAATGGTAGACGAACTTATTGAAAGTTTAGGGCCCTCTGAGGGATGCTACCAATACACCAGGATGCTCTTTGGCCTGCAGGGAGCCCCTGCCACCTTCCAAAGGGCCATGGATCACATACTGATCCCTCATAGAAAATATGCCGCAGCTTACCTAGATGACATTGTCATATTCAGTCAGGACTGGGAAAGTCATCTACCATCAACCCTAAGAAATGTGCAGTTGGTATGGAAGAGTGGAAGATGCCAAATACTTGGGGTATATCGTGGGAAGGGGCTTAATCAAACTTCAACAAACTTCAACAAAGTTGAAGCCATACAAGGTTATCCACGCCCACTAACAAAAAAAGCAGGTAAGGGCATTTTTGGGCATTGTTGGCTACTATCGATAGTTTGTGCCTGACTTGCCACGATAGCTGTCCCTCTAACCAAGCTCACAAAAGGGACCCAGTCGGTCACAGTGAAGTGGTCTCCAGAGGCTGAAAAGGCTTTTTGTGAGTTAAAATGGGCCTTATGTAAACAGCCAGTGTTGGTAGCTCCGGACTTCACTAAGGAATTTGTTGTACAGATGGATGCGTCAGATATAGGCCTTGGTACAGTAATGTCGCAGGACATAAATGGGGAAGAACACCCTGTGATATACCTTAGTCGCAAGCTTTCACCGGCAGAAAAAAAATATTCTATTGTGGAGAAGGAGTGTCTGGCCATTAAGTGGGCCTTGGACATAATCAGATATTATTTGTTGGGTAGACGGCTCAGACCAGTTTCTGACCATGCGCCATTAAGATGGATAAAGATAAAAAAAGGGAACAACACCAGAATAACACACTGGTTTCTGGCATTACAAGATTTTTCCTTTAAGGTCGAACACAGGCCTGGTAAACTGCATGGTAATGCAGACTCATTATCAAAAGTGCACTGTCTAATGAGCGAAAGTGCCCAGCCCCTTGGCTTTGGGCAGAGTTGTAGAGGAAAGTTCTACTATGTGAAGGCTCTGTCAGAGAGGCTGGACTTACCTTTCTTAGGTGCTGCTAAGTCTGTATGGTGAGCTGAACTTGTTTTCTGTTTATCCGTTTGATGCCTGAAGCAGGGTTACGTTTTACGTTCTGTTTTGCACCCTGCTGAAGATAAGCTGTTTTTCTGTTCTGTTTAGACTTATTTTCAATGGGTCTTCAAAGACAGGGAGAAAATCCCTGTTGCAGCAAGGAGTTACCATAATACCATAATTCAGGGCCATAAACACAATGGGCGGCATGTATAAAATTTGCCGTTTACACGTCAAATTTCATGCGCATAATAGGCTGGAATGCGCCTGATTTATGAACCCCGTATACACTGATCGGGCGCATTACAAAGTGCCGTGGGCACTATGTTATGCGCCTGATAATGGCATGCGGGACTTTTAGACATGTAACGAATGGGGCTGCGCCTGATATCGGACTGAAAAGACATCAGATATCTGACGCCGCCCCGTTCATACATTCTGCCCAATGTATTCATCCATTATTATTTTAGCTTGATACTTTTCTAACTTTCACAAAAATCTCTGAGAGCAATATACAAAATGCATTCAAATGTTACCTAATAAAACCTATGGTATGTTTATAACGGTTATGATGTCATCGTGGATTTCATCTGTTAGCTCATATTAGTCCATGAATTAAGCAACAAACTCTGAAACGTTGTACTAGGCAAAAGGACACCTGTATGCTAACAATATAGAAAAAAATATTTGGTTCTGCACATCCCAAAAACTTTTCAGGATACACCAAAAAATTTTTGAGCTTTTTAGTTCACATTTTTCATCAAAACTGCTTGAGCCCACCTCCCAACCAGCAAGGGGACCTCAATACAGGTGAAAACCCACACTAATATTACCTCTCTTAGGGCCTGCTCAGACCTCCACACTTCAGGGAGTGAAGGCTGTAGCTACAAGGTACTGTGCATTGATTTAAAAGCCTGTGCAGATGGGTGGAGTGCAAAAAATAATGGGGGGCAGCCACTACCCCATACAGTCTAGAAAACAATATTTGGTTCTGGACATCCCAAAAACATTTTTGAAAAAAATGCGCATAGGTGCACACTGTTGTGGCAGTAATATAAAAACACAATCCAATATCAACAGCACACTAAAAGAACTGTCAAAAGGCATATAGGAATTTTTGGAAAAGCATTTCTGC
Organism: Phyllomedusa bahiana; assembly: GCA_025379985.1. NCBI lineage: Eukaryota > Metazoa > Chordata > Amphibia > Anura > Hylidae > Phyllomedusa > Phyllomedusa bahiana. The sequence continues at coordinate 22,612 of JAODAL010035238.1, read as the reverse complement.
TGCTCAAGATACACAAAAAAATTTGGCGTTCTTAGTTCACATTTTTTATCAAAACTGCTTACGCCCACCTTCCAATACAGGTGGGAACCCACACTAACATTACCTCTCTTAGGGCCTGCTCAGACCTCCACACTTCAGTGAGTGAAGGCTCCAGCTATAAGGTACTCTGCATTGATTTAAAAAAACAACTTGGGGCAGCTACTCCTCCAGACGAACAGTCTAGAAAAAAATATTTGGTTCTGCACAAATGAGCATAGGTGCACACTGGTGTGGCAGTAATATACAACCTTTATGCTAACAGCTAGAAAGTTTGTCGCATAATGCATGGACTAATATGGACTAACAGATTAAATTCCCAATGACCACATAACAGGGGTGGTACCACCACTGTATAAGCCGTAGCAGTTGCTATGGGATCTGACGCCACAGAGGGCCCAGCACATCTTGCCTCAGAACACCCGAGCCCTCTGTCCCAAGTGTTCAGAGGCAGGACCCAGGAATCGAGGGCTAACGCCTTAACAGAGCAGACTGCTGGCGGCGCTTTTCCTCTATTCAGCCTGCTAAGCTAAGGTCTTAGGTTTTAAGCCTACCAGGTGTCCGCTCCTAGTGCTGACGTGGGCAGTGCGATGATGTCATATCATCGCACCACCTATGCCGGGTTTCCCAGTGAGAAGCCAGTCTGCATCGGGGGAATGGGGAGAGAGGTGAGTTCATTGTATTTTTCTTTTTTCTACTAATGAATCCAAGCCTACCTACCTACCTATGTGGGTCCCACCTATAGTCTACCAACCTATGTTGGGCCCACCTATAGCCCCCCTACCTATGTGGGGCCCATCTCAAGCCTACCTACCTATCTATGTTGGGCCCACCTAATGCCCACCTACCCACCTATGGGTAATTCCATATCAAATGATCCAAATATGAATATTTTTTTTTTACCTGACGTCTTAAGATTTTTTTTTTATGTTTATAAAGTACAACTTTATTTAATTACAAATTAAAAGTTTTGTATTTTTTAATTCATCAGTTAATTTTTTAGAGACTTCTAAAGTTTTGAAAAAGCACAAATTTTGGAAAGGTATGACTTTACATTTTTTATCATATCTTGGGCTAGAATTAAGATAAAGAGGTAGGAGAGGCATAATTTTTCTCAGAACGGTACCGGATTTCATTTGATATGCCACAAGACTATGGGCGACATGTATGATCGGGAGCTGCGCCTGTTTTCTGGCGAAAACCGCTCCTCACTGTGTCGAATCCCCTGTGGGACGCAGGGACGATGCGATGTTAGGCGCAACCTTTGCCACTTTCGGCTGCGCCTAACATGAAGAGGCGTGCAATGGGTGCGCTGTGGGCGTTCTGGGGCGGGCTGCAGCACATTCAAAAACTCCGAGGCATGAATGATTGCGGGTCGGCAAAGTGAGGCGCATTGCAGCGCTTTACAGCTCCGACAGGCAGACCTAGTTGAATGTGGTCTATCTGAGCAGAGAAGTCGAAATGGAGCGCGGTATTCTTGGACTGTGCTATAGTTCTACACTTACAGCAGTACATTACTACAATAAATGATTTGTCAAGAAGAATAAATGATTAAGCAAGAAATCCTGCTTGGAGGACAAAAGGTCCCAGCAAGCCTTTTGTTGTATATACTGAATTGCATTAAACTTTAAAGCAGCCCCAATACATCTAAAATTGCTGTTATGAAAATTGTTTAAGAAAACATCTGTCCAACATTTCATTGGCTTATGTGATGTTTAATTAGTGTAATTTTCACAGACTTTGGAATACATTTTGTAGTGGATATTTTTTTCTTTGAAGCTAATATGTATATTGTCATTAATGTTATTGAAAAAAAATGTATTAATACATGATTTAATTGTTCCAGCACTTGGATATGTCTGTTTATTAAGTAATTCATTTAAATGACCAATCCATTTTATTCTTCATACTGTGTAATATACACTTAGCGGCCACTTTATTAGGTACACCATGCTAGTAACGGGTTGGACCCCCTTTTGCCTTCAGAACTGCCTCAATTCTTAGTGGCATAGATTCCACAAGGTGTTGCAACGATGCTCAATTGGTACCAAGGGGCCCAAAGAGGGCCAAGAAAAAATTCCCCACACCATGACACCACCACCACCAGCCTGAACTGTTGATACAAGGCAGGATGGATCCATGCTTTCATGTTGTTGACGCCGAATTCTGACCCTACCATCCGAATGTCGCAGCAGAAATCGAGACTCATCAGACCAGGCAACGTTTTTCCAAAACTTCTACTGTCCAATTTCGATGAGCTTGGGCAAATTGGAGCCTCAGTTTTCCCGTTCTTAGCTGAAAGGAGTGGGGACCCGGTGTGGTCTTCTGCTGCTGTAGCCCATCTGCCTCAAAGTTCGCCATACTGTGCGTTCAGAGATGCTCTTCTGCCTACCTTGGTTGTAACGGGTGGCTATTTGAGTCACTGTTGCCTTTCTATCAGCTCGAACCATTGCCCATTCTCCTTTGACCTCTGGCATCAACAAAGGGAATTTCCGCCCACAGGACTGCCGCTCACTGGATGTTTTTTCTTTTTCGGACCATTCTCTGTAAACCCTAGAGATGGTTGTGCGTGAAAAACCCAGGAGATCAGCAGTTTCTGAAATACTCAGACCAGCCCTTCTGGCACCAACAACCATGCCACGTTCAAAGGCATTCAAATCAAACCCTTTTTTCCCCATACTGATGCTCGGTTTGAACTGCAGGAGATTGTCTTGACCATGTCTACATGCCTAAATGCATGAGTTCCGCCATGTGATTGGCTGATTAGAAATTAAGTGTTAACGAGCAGTTGGACAGGTGTACCTAATAAAGTGGCCGGTGAGTGTATTTCCGACACGAAATCCGTTCCGGAATTACATTGCAAATACGTGCCACACTTTGTGACGTGTATTTGCAAATACGTCCGGATTTCCCATAGGGAGCCATTCTAAGCTACTTGTTCATTTCTTAGGCTCATTGGTGATGTATTTACGGATGTAAATACGTCTGTAAATATGTCCAGAACTAAGCCCTGTGAACATGGAAATCCTGCTTGGAGAACCACAGGTCCCAGCCAGACCTGTGCTGTGCTGGCTCTTGCTGGACATACAAAATAGAATAAAAGGTGAAAGAAGAACAAATACATCTTAATTTTTTAATAAAACAATAGACCAAAATTCACATCTGTACAACATCTGCATTCGCTTATTTAATGTAAAATTTGTTCAATTCTCTCCCTTTTTTAAGACCTGTTTTAGCTATTCTTTCTTTCTTTGGAGAGCTTAGATATATTTGCTTTAATTTTAAACGATCAACTTTTTCTCTAAATTGCAATGTCTTTTATTCAACTTTGATTTTTCGCTTTATTCATTCATTCATTTCAACTCTTATTGCTATTCACTAACATGTTTAATGCTTTTTCGCTGAGTTCCAGCCTGTCTCGAATGTTCATCCATGTTATGCGCAGTCCTTCTGCGCCTAAGTCCCGCACTTCGCCTCACCAACTTGCGAGGAATGGTGTACTTAACACCGCATGTATGAGCGCACCTCCTCGTGCGGTGAATCTTACGATCCATTTAGATACAGGTGAGGCGCAGTCCTTCTGCGCCTAAGTCCCGCGCTGTGCCTCACACACTGGCGAGATGCAGGGTACTTTACACCGCATGTATGAGCGCACCTCGGGCGCCGACATAAATGAGGCTGGCTTTCACTAAAAATCGTAAAAAGGGGCGCTCCAACGCGCCGCTTCAACATGTGCCCTTTTTTCTTTTATTTTTTTGGGAGAAAAAAAAATTCAAACTTTTGAGGGAAATTTGTAAAAAAAAACTATTTTTTTAAAATTGTGAAAAAATGATGTGCGTTACTTGGTTCTTGGTTGTATTTGACGGGTTCAATTTTGGGACAAAAAACTTTTCTATTTTTTTTAATTTTGAATCATCTGATTTATGTTTGTGTGAGTTTCTTCATTTTTTTTTTTAAAAATTACAACTTATTGAATTCAATTTTAATGCAACAAAAAGAAACACAAAAAACAAATCGAAAGTGCCAAAAAAATATATCTTAATTATCATAACACAACTTACTCAGCATTTTAAACCCTAAATTCATATCCCGGGTGGGTTTTTACTAAATAGCCATCCTAATTATATTTAACCCCTTACCCCGGACAGTCTTGGCCTCTCTACAACCCCCCCATTTTTTAAATCTGTCATGGTCATTTTGTAAAAATAACTTTTGACACTTTACTTCCATTGATTCAGAGATTGTTTTTTCGTGACACTTTGTGCTTTAAATAAAAAAAAATTTTTGGTCCCAAAAATGTTTTGTTTATTTGTGAAAAATATAAAAAACGTAAAAAAATGTGAAAAATTTCCCAATTTAAACTTAAAAAAATTTCTGCATCTAAACAGATAGTTATTCCACTAAAATATTATAACTGCTTTTAACCCTATCCCTGCTGTAGTTTGGGTCTTTTTTTTAAAGTTTTTTTTTTTTTTTTTTACGACTTTAAGGATTTAGAAATTTAGTAGAAATTTTTCAAATTTTCAACAAAATTTGCAATATACATTTTTAGGCCCAAAGTCCAGATCTAAGTGACTTTGATTGCCCCGTATGAGTACCCCCATAAATACCCATTAAAAAAAACTACTGGGAAATTTTTTATTAACCATTGGTTTTTCAAAAATTAAACAAAGTGGAAGTAAAATTTTTAAAAATTTTCACTTTTTTTGCGTTTTTAAAATTTTTATACATTGTTCGCAAAAAATACGGTAAATTTATGGGGAAAATGCAACTTAATATGTTTCCCCCAGATTCTGCCGTTTTCCGGGAAATACCCCTATGTGGCCCAGTGCATTTTTGGGGCTCAACCCCAACCCCCAGAATAGAGGAGCCCCTAGGGAATCGGGGCTCATTTTCTTACCTTTTTTTTAGGGCCATTTCAGGTTTGTGGACCCCCCAAGGTGCAAAAACTAATAAACCCCCCAAAAATTACCCCATTTTGGAAAACTCCCCCCCCTTACGGAAATATCCGGGGTTTGGAGCATATCGCCCCCACGGGTGTGTCACAAAAATTTTTAGTGTTAGGCTTGAAAATGAAAAAAATTTTTTTTTTTTCCAATAACTGCTTTTTTAGCTGAAAATGTTAATTTTTAAAAGGGAACCCTGGAAAAAAAACCCCCCAAAAACCTTTTACGAAAAATTTTTTCCAGTTCGGCAATACCCTACATGGGGTGTAAACTGCTGTTTGGGGCATCCGGGCGTATAAGGGAGGGAGCGCTATTTGGTTTTTTGGGGAACGAAATTTTTGGGGGACTGTCGCTTTTACAAACCCCCCAAAAGTACCAGAACAGGTAAAAACCTTCCCATAAGCCCCCCTTTTTTTGGTTCAGCCCCCTCATAGATCTCATTAGGGGGTATTGTACATTTTTGGGCACGGGGTTTTTAAAAGTTGTTTTTTTTTTTCTTTTGGGCTATGAAAATGAGGGGAAAACGAAATTCTGCCATTGTTTTTTTGGCTTAAATTTTACAGAGTTCGCCGTGCAGTATAAATGACGGATATGTTTATTGGGGGGTCGGTACAATTGCAAGGGAAGATTTTATATGTTTTTTTATGTTTTATTACTTTTTCACAAAAAAAATTAAAAAAAAAGTTTTTATTTTTTCCACACCAAAAACACAGCTGTATACAAATGAAATTCTGGCTTTTTTTTTTTTGGGAGATTGACTTTTATTAAGTACCATTAGGGGGGGCATTGTTTCGCTTTGATCACTTTTTATAAGGTTTTGTTTTTAGGATTTAGAACAAAAATACAGCATTTCCTTTTGGTTTTTATTTTTTTTTTTTTTACAGCGGTCACCCTGCAGTATACGACATACTTTTTTAAATCACGTTTGAAAATTAAGCATACCCAATTTTTTAATTTTTTTTATGTTTTACTGCTTTTACACAATTTAAAAACTTTTATTGAAAAAGGAAAAACTTTTTTTCATCGCCATAGTCTGAGAGCCCTAACTTTTTTTTTTTGTGTACGGAGCTGGGTAGGGGGTTGTTTTTTTTCGGGAAAAGTTGAAACTTTTATGGTACATTTTTTGGGGGGGAAAACTTTTTTATCGTTTTAAATCCGTTTTTTGGAAGGAAAGGGGGAAGAAAAAAACGAATCCTAGTAGTGTTTTTTTTTTTTATTTTTAACGCGCTCACCTTCAGTATCCCTGACCGTTAGCTTTACTCTCTGGGTCGATAAATTACGGCGATACCCTTTTCTATAGTTTTTTAAATTTTTAAGTACTTTAAAAAAAAAAAGGTTTTTATTGGTTTAAATAATATTTTGAATGCTGTTTTGAGGCGGGATGAACTGAAGTTTTAAAGGTAAACTTTGGTTTTTAAAGTTTTTGATCGTTTTTATTCCAATTTATGTCGCAGGGTTACAAAAATCGCAATTCTGTGACGTTTTTTTGTTTTTGTTTTTTACGACGTTCCCGTAAGTTAATTTAACGTGACAGATTATAGGGGGGGTCAATTTCCACCGGGATACCAATTGGGTACTTTTATTTTTGATTTTTTTTTCGGGGCCCTTTCGTTTCTAAAGGGGGAAAAGGGGGGGTACGGGTTTTTTTTTTTATTTTTGGTTTTGTTTTACATTTTTTCACTTTTTTAATTTATTTTTTACTTTTTTTTACTTTTTATTCTAACAGCAAACTTAGATTGTTTTTAGAAGGCAGACTGGTATGTGTACGGGCGCCATGAAACGCCCTGTCACCATGCCCCCAATGCATTGCGGGCATGGTGATCCAGATGACCCCTGGAAGTGCCGTCATTCCCGGGGGAAACAGAGGAGGATCGGGGCCGCACTATGTGCGGAGCCGAGGGGCAGCGGGGAGCACACTCCCCGGGATGAAAAGGCATCGGCCAGCGGTAATTTACCGTGATCCCCATTTTGCGATGGGTGGCTTGCCCCAAGCCCCCGCGATCGCCCGTGCGTATGGGTAAACCCCTTCAGAAATCCCTTCCCCCTAGGGGTTCCAACGCCCATGTCGTGAAGGGGTTAAAAACAAGATTGAAAAACCCAAAATTTTTAACACCTATTTATACATGTAACATTTTTTTTTATTATATTACTAAACATATAATTTATGAAGTGTTGAAGAAGAATAGTACAGTAGTTAAATCCTCGTTCTATAAAATATGAACTAATCAAACAATAGTACTTTTTAAACGGTACTTTTATCATCAATTTGTCCCTTCTAGTGAGTGAAATGTAATCTTGTCCATAAGCACTTACTAGCAATGTCCATTTCCTTTTGTGTAAAAGAGTATGTACAGCTTGTCATGGAGTTAATATCTGATTTTTGTTAACTTCTAAAATGTCTGGTTTTAATGGATACACAAAGGATGGCGCTGGACCAGAAGGATGGCAAAAAGTAAATTCTACTTCTTCATTTACACAATCTTTGGAGAGTACAGTAGCTAGCTACCTGTGCCAAACACACTCACCAATATTGTAGCACACCGACTCCCTTGATGTCTGTGTAGACTACTGTTTGTATGTATGCATATTTGGAAATTTTTATATTAAACTTTTTTTGGGAAATACATTTTAAAATTTTGTATTGTGTTCGCATGGGTAAAATACTAATGAAGATACTCTTGTGAAATATCTGGTGAAAGCCTGTACAGTTCTGAGTAGAATGGTGTTTATTTTGTTTCTCTATCTTTTTTCTAGCCTTAGTTATGAGGAGAAATGTAAAGGCAGGAAACACCAAAATTCGCACTTTTTCCGAACTTTGAAAATCAATTAAAAAAAGAAAAATTCTAGAATTTTTTTTTCTTCACATTTTATATTCTCTGACACACTACTACCAAATAGCAAAATCTCAACAGAATTAAAAATATAGAGGTAAAAATCAATGATTCACTTGACATGGAATGACCCCTATGTGGGGCCTTCTAAAGCCTACCGATGTATGTGGGGCCCTCCTAAACTCTATCTACCTATATGAGGCCCCCCTATAGCCTACCTACTTATTTGGGGCCCAACTACCTATGTGGATAACACCTATAGCCTATCACCCTATGTGAGGCTCACCTAAAGCCTTCTTACCTATATGGGACCCACCTAAAGCCTACCTACGTGGTGTCCAACTATAGCCTACCTATCTATGTGGGGTCCACCTAGAACCTAACTACGTAATTACCTGGGGCCTACCTACCACCTACCTATCTACCTAGGGCCTACCTATCTACTTTTGGCCTGCCTATCTAATTACCTGGGGTATGCCTACCTATCTGGGGCCTAACTATGGCCTAACTAGGGTCAATCTTCCTACCTACCTGTAGCCTACCAACCTAAGTGGAACCTATCTATCTACCTGTAGCCTACCTGGGGCCTTACTACTGCCTACCTACCTACCTAGAGTCAATCTATCTACCTACATATGGCCTACCTTTCTGAGGCCTATCTACTGCTTACCTACCTGGGGCCTAACTGCTGCCTACCAACCTACCTACCTGTGTGTTCTTCTATAATGATAATGTCATGTCAGAGGAGTGCAGTGGGCCTCGGGTGCTCGGGTATAGGGAGAGGACAAAGTTCCCCAGGAGGACAAGTTCTGGGAACCTTTGCCCGAGCACAAATGAACCCACATCTCCATGGACTTTATGACCGATCTTCCTACCTCTGAGGGTAAGACGGTCATTTGGGTGGTGGATCGCTTTAGTAAAATGTGTCATTTGGTTCCATTAAAAGGTTTGCCGTCGTCCAAGAAGCATGCCGAGCTTTTCATCAAACACATTGTGAAACTACATGGGTTACCCGAGAATATTGTTCGTGACAAAGGGGTCCAATTAGTTTCCCGTTTCTGGAGATCTCTCTGTAAGGCTCTGGGTATCACCCTATGCTTCTCCTCGGCCTTCCATCCTGAGACTACTGGGCAGACGAAGAAGGTGAATCAAACCGTTACACAAAAACTTTGTTGTTTTGTCTCTGATCAGCAGGTGGATTGGGTTAAATACTTAACGTTAGTGGAATTCGCGATTAATAATCAGGAAAGTAGGTCATCTGGGGTCTCTCCGTTTTTCTGCAACTCTGGTTTTCACCCGAGACATGCATCCTTATCCAGAGCTACGTCTGATTGGAGGCTGCACCTATCGTCTGCTGGGGTGGGCTCTGGGCTTTCCTATTGGCCAGTGTGACACACCCTCTGACCTGATTAGGTGCCGAGCTGTCACTCCTAAGCTCAACAGCCCAGCCTCTCCCTGGGTGTGTCGACTGAACAGAGGGATTAACCCCTGCCGTGCCTTGCTGCTCCACCGCGGAAACGTGCGCCGTGACAGTACCCCCCTAATGTCACCTCAGAGGTGGTGCAGTGGGCCCTGACTGCCACCCAGCCCATGTCCCTGCCTACTTGGCGTGCTGCCCTAGATGGCAGACCACAACTGGGCGACAGTCCCTACACTATTATGTGCAGGGCCATCAGGAAACGCAGAGTCAGACAGTCCGGGTCGATAACGATACGCCAAAGCCACAAATCGGAAACCAGGAGAATAACGGGAAACAAGCCAAGGATCAAAAACACAGGAGGTCACGCAGTACAAAACGGAGAACAAAAACGTAGTCAAGGGGGCGAGCCGAAGTCAGGAACACAGGAGTAAACAAGCAAGAACCAGGAATACAGGGAAAGCAAAAGGGATAACCTTTCTCAGGCAAAGGTAGACAGAAATGAGTGAGTTTAAATGAGAAGCCCAGAGCCTGCCCCAGCAGACGATTGGTGCGGCCTCCGGGCTCTCCTATTGGCCAGTGCAACACACCCTCTGACCTGATTAGGAGACAAGCTTTCACTCCTAAGCTCAACAGCCTGGCCTCTCCCTGGGTGTGTCGACTGAACAGAGGGATTAACCCCTGCTGTGCCTTGCTGCTCCACGGCAGAAACGTGCGCCGTGACAGATTATTCCCTAGACACAAATGAGCAGACTTTTCTAATTAAAGATATTTAAGAATCTTTTCATTAAGACATGTATTTATGTATTTAGTTTTCTTCTCTTCCTGGAGAACCCTTTTAAAGATGCATTTGCACCATTGTTTTATAGGCTCCGTTTCTATGGAATTTAACATGTGGTATAACTTACATTTATCTTTATTTTGTGTGTCGATTCCAGCGATACCAAATTAATGTGTTTTTTTAATGTTTTACTAATTTAATAAAAAAATTTAAAAAATGCATCAATATTTTATGTAATCGATAACCTTTTTTAGTTTTCGGTTTAGAGACCTATATGAAGGCTTTTTTGCAAGCTGAAGTATAGTTTTTATAGAATTTGCCATGTGGGTTAAATAAGGCTATATTTTAATAGACTGAATTTTTACATATACAGCAATAATACAAATTATATTTAATTTTTATATACATGAGTATATACAGCCCTGCATATCATATTTTATATATTAAAATTCAATATCAATTTAACGTTCCCAATATGGATATATTAGACAAAAATTAAGAATCGCACACCACCACCCTTTACCTGGTCACTTTTTACAAGGTGATAAAACCTTTCTGCTATAAACATACCTCAATTTTATTAGTCTCTCCTCTGGTTTAAATCCTTTCTACTGCTATTAACCAATAAATAGCCGAAGGGTGCTTTTTTTGGTGCGTTTTGTTGCAAAAATGCACAGCATTAAACTGCTTTTCTTGTTGTGCATTTTTGCATAAAAAAGCAACAAAAACGCACTGTGTTAAAGCACCCTTAGGGCTTGTCCCCATGGCACGTGGTTTCACCGAGTTTTTCAGATGGTTTTCAGTTTTGTAAACCGGGTGATAACTTTTAAAACGGACCGCTATGGAAAATCCATGCTGTAGTCCCTACTGCCCGGTTTTCCGCCGGACGATTCTTCAGATCGCTGGTGGTCCGACAAACATTCAATATGTTCATTCTTCTGCCCGGTTTTCAGGCGGAATATGAACATATGAACATGTTAATGCGAAGGGGGAGGGCTTTTCTCCGTAAACCACGGAGAAAAGCCGTTCCCCGACCGCCGTGTGTATGGCCGCAAAACAGTACAAATTCCAGTCTGAACTTCCAACCGGTATTTGCTCTGTGCCTTGTAAACGGCCCCTAATACTTGTAGGTTAACAATCTGACACACGTCTCATAAATCCAGAATAGACATCTAATTTGAATTCTCTGCCAAAATGCCAGAGTGCAAATGTCATAGCCTTGGTAACTTTTGTACACAAACAACTTCAAAAATGTTGAATAACATTGTAGCATTTGAAAATAAACATAAGGGTTGATAAAAAAATGATAAGGGAATCCCTGACATAATGTGTTTATGGATAATGCAATAAGAACTGATGCTTTACAGCAGCATGGCATTCAGCTGAGTATAGCACATGGCTTATGTCCATTAGCAAATGCCTGCTCAGACGTATACCAATGACGTAATGTGACATTGGAACATGGTACATTTTCATTTCGTTATTTTTAAAACATTTATTTAAATTTTTCAGTTTCAGCAGAAAATAAGTACAAAAACAGAACAGAATGTCATGAAAGAGCATAAAGATACATTATACAGTTTTGAAAAGTACATATGAAGTGTACAAATAACATTACAACACTACGGGCCACATGCATAGAAACTGTCTAGGTCTAAAACTCTCTTTCATTTCAAATAGTGCTCTGCAAAAATGACAAAATCACAAAAAAACAGACTTACATAAAAATGTGCAGTAGAGTAGTAACCAAAAAGCTATCGAATAACAAAAAACAGACCTTTTCCAACTAAAGAATCTTGGCTTAAGAGTACAGCAGAAGATAATATGACAGACCTGTACTTGGCAACTCCAGGAACTGACCATGGGCTTTTGCCCTTAAGGTGTTATTTAGGAATCTCCAAACCCATACTGCTGCTTAGGTTACAGAGGGGATGGATAATTATATGCCGGGGACATTAGGAAGGTCATTATTTCCAGCTTCGGTCATAACTCCTGTAAGAAGTCTGCTAGCCAGATATCATGACTGCCAAGTTCTCCATCAAGAATTCAGCAACACAGGCATAAGAAATATAAATATGAAAGATTCATAATATGGGCGATTTCCATTTCTGTGGTTCCCTAAAGCCTAAAATTCTGACTCACAACATAGGAAGTGTGACTAGGTTTCTGGACCAGAAACTTGTAACCGAGTTATGGAAAACATGGATTATGGCTAAAATTTGTTTGATGTATAATGTTTTCTATTACCTCTTACTATGTGCTTCAACTGCCCACATGTGCTTAAGTCTCTGGAGACAAAGGGCCACATGTATGAAAACTGTCTTGGTCTAAGACTTTCTTTGTTGCCCATAGCAACCAATCAGAGCTCCCCTTTCACTTCATATAGTGCTCTGAAAAAATGAAAGGGGAGCGCGGATTGGTTGATATGGGCAACAAACAAAAGTCTTAGACAGTTTTCATACATGTGGCCTATAACCTCTGGTGCAAGCATATCTTTCTACCACCTGTCCTAATTAGTATGTCACTGTAAATAGCCGTGGAGTCAAGGACAGCAGGAGTTTTATAAATAGACATGAAACGGTATATCACATACAGAATTTATATATAAAACAGTTAAGCAAATTGAAATGAAAACTTTACCCCAGAGGCTAATTTTTCTCACAATACACCAAGGGAATTTAAAAGGAGAGGATACTTTTAAAAAGGACCATGAAATAAGTATTTGATACAACAGGAAAAAAGACTATACTTGGTAGAGAAACCTTTGCTTTCAATTACAGAAGTCAGACGTCTCCTGTAGTTCTTGACCAAGTTTGCACACAATGCAGCAGAGATTTTGGCCCACTCCTCCATAAAGAACTTCTCCAGATCTTTCAGGATTCAGGTATCACATGGTAAATTCAAACAACAATGGATAAATTTAATTTTTTTTCCCTGTTCAGCCCAAGTATTTTGTTTTAAGGGAGAGTGGCCCAGATGTAAACCATATACCGAGTTGGGCTCTCCAGAATACAGCGACGTCACAAACGAGGAAAGAGACTCCAACACCAGTTCAACCACCTTTTCTTTACTGAATTATATGAAGTGTACTCAGAAACACCCAAATTACATGCACACAAGTGTGAGCCAAGACCACTGTGCTACACAGCATGCCGCCATAAATATGTTCTCCGGACACACATCAACTTTACCTACCAGCGGGCTTGGAAAGGCTGGTCGCTACTTACCTATACCGAGAAACAGAAACAATTGTAAGAGGGTGCGTTTCAAATGCCAACTCATAGTGTAGCACAACAGTTTACAAACGTACCAACCATACCCACTATTCCTAGAACACAAATTCCAATATAAGTCTATCAGCCGAACGTGTTGCAGATCTGACAGCACAGATGTAAGGCATATTTCAATGTCCCACTAACGTACCGTTCCTGAATTTTCACTTGTGGTCTGACACAGACTGAGGCTCTAACTAGTCTAACTACAGGTCTGGTAACAGTCCCAAATAGGTTGGCATGCAAGCCAACGAACCCAGGTCTACTTTGGACTAACAGCCGGTCACAGATCCTGGATGAGAGGCCCCTCTATCACAGTTTGGCATCAAAGATGATGATCACCCCTCTCCGCAACTGGATTTAACATGATGTCCACTCTGTCTCTGTGCCCTCTTCACCAACAGCAAAGACTCAGCAAACAAATCTCTCTCAGCAGGATTCAGTTACCAGCTAGTAACTCCACAACAGCAGGAGGATTTAGAAGAAATGATGCTCAATGTGAATTCTCTGTCAGGTCTCTCAGTTCCATTTCTTACTCTCTAATATGACTGCTCTCACTCAGCTGCTCCTTCCTAGTCACGTGTCCCATCACATGTCTTCCCATACATTACACACAGGTTAGACTTTCAAAACAGCAGCATCTTGTGGCCAAAGCAGATTACAGCAGGTCACTGTGTAATCATAAAAGTGGTTTGTCTGATAAAAACATCATATCTCTAATGACGGGGGCAGTAAAAATAAGCATTTTTGCAATTGGTTTGTATTATCTAAATCATTTAGAATAGCAGATATAAACTAATCTATGTGGGTCTAGAGCTACTTCTGCAGCCTGGGGTCAGGCCATGCCCCTTGTGCTGTGATTTGCTGGGTGCATTTAATTCAACCTCTGGTCAGGGCATGCCCCCTGTACTGTGATTTGCTGTCCTGTGCGGTCTGTACTCACTCCTCCCTGAGCTGTGTGAAACAGGCTGCCTGTGCTCCTCTCTGCAGGTTACTATAAAACCTGTGTGCATTCAGATAGCTGATGAAATATCTTTATCTCATGACTAAAGTTAGGTCTATTGACCAAAGTCCCTTTATGTTGAAAGCTAATCTTTGTTAAGTTATAGGACCACTCTCTTTATTCACCTTTATATTACCTACAAAGAACTAGATGTGTAAAACCAAAGTAAATCAATGAAATAAAAAATATATCCAGAAAAATGTTTTATTAGAAATATTTAAAAGCCAAAGTCAGAGCAAGTAGGACCCTTAAAAACCTGTGATGGGGAGCTGGTCACGTGTGACAAAGAGAAGGCAGAGTAAAAAAAATAGGTTCCCACTCAGTATAACATCAATGAAATATATTGATGGGGTGGCCAATGCAAAAGTAGGGGGGTGGCAGTACTTTTTAATACATCATCTCATAATTTAATTTGGGGCTCAGTGTAAAAAAAGTCAAACCCAAGTTAAATAAACAATTGAACAAGGCTCCAGGCCCTAGGGCATTCCCCCAAGATTTCTTAAAGAGCTCAGCTGGGTTTCTCTGTCCCCCGAAAACAATTTTTAAGTTCCCTGACTGTAAGTACCGGGAAATGGCGCAAGGCAAATGTAGTTCCCATCTTCAAAAAAATTTTTGCCCGGGAAATTAAGACCATAAGTTTTAACATCTGTTGGGGAAAAATTTTTTGGGGGGCCAAAAGGGGCTATATACGGAGTATGTTGACAAACAAAATATTAATGATTGCCACATGGTTTAAACTAAGGACAAAGCTGTCAATCAATCTCATCTGTTTTAATAGGAAATGTAAAAGTCTGGATAGGGGACAGCTGGGGATATTGTGTTTTTAGACTTTGCAAAGGCATTTGACACACCGCAAAGCGTTTTTTTGGGGTAAATTAGAATCCATTGGGTTAGAGATAACGTGTGTAATTGATTAAAAAATGGCTGCTGGATCTACTCAGAGAGGGTGGTAAAAGATCCTACTCTGAGGTCCCCGGTTTTTTGAGTGGGTTCCGCAGGGCTCATATAGGTCCCCTTATTTAATGTATTTTTTAACATATAGGGAAGGGGTCGATACACGGTTTGATTTTTTCAGATGACACCAAGCTAGGGAGGGGAGTGCAATCTATGGAAATCTCATAAATTGCAACAACCTGGACACACTGAGTGCTTGGGCATCCACTTGGCAAATGGGGTTCAGGGTGGATAAATGTAATTTTTCTGCATCTGGGAGAAATAATCTACAAGCATCATATGTCCTAGGGGAGAAAAACTTTGAGAAAGATCTGGGCGTTCTTGAAGATCATAGACTACAGAACAGCATGCACTGTCAATCAGCTGCCTCTGGGGCAATAAGATATTGGCAGTGTATTAAAAGGGGCATGGCCCTCGCGGGAAAAGGGATGTAATTCTACCGCTGTACAAAGCATTGGTGCGTCCTCACTTAGAAAAATGCTGTTCAGTTCGGGGCCCCCCAGTTTATAGAAGAGATGTAATGGAGCTAGAGAGAGTACAAAGACGAGCAACCAAACTTATAAGGGGAAATTGGAGAAACTTAGTTATGGGGAGAGGTTAGTAAAATTGAACTTTTTAGTCTTGAGAAAAGACGGCTTCCCGGGGGACATGATTAATTTATATAAATATATAAAATGGTCCCTACAAAAAGTATATGGAAAAATTATTTCAAGTGAAGCCCCTTCAAAAGACAAGGGGACATTCCCTTCGAACTAGAGAAAAAAGGATTCAATCTCCAGAGGAAAGAGCGTTCTTCACTGTAAGAACTGTGGAATAGCCTGCCTGAGGGGCTGGGGACGGCAGGAACTGTAAGAGTTTCAAGAAAGGCTTAGAAAACCTACCTGGAACTAAAGAATTTAATGCGTAGTAGCTATGTAAAATTCTGGGTCCGGCTGTGGAGGCTCTGGGGTCAGAGATACGGTGTCCATTGGGGCAGATTGTTCCAGGGCAATAAACAGTGGTGAGCTTTGGGTTAATGTCCGTGTCTCTCTCCCATCACCCACATTTTCCCCACCCTTGGTTGAACTCGATGGACACGTGTCTTCTTTCCGTACTAACTATGTAACTAATGCTAAAAAAGTCACAATGTAAAAGGTATTACCTGAAAAGTAAAAAGAGTACATAGCGAATGTGACACTAATTAACTAATAAAGCAATTCATAAATATACAGTGCATATAACATGATGCCGGTGCATGCGCACTGGCCAGCAGAGGAGCGTGGATTAGCAGGAGCGTGGCTAGGTGAGCACCTGCCGGCAGAAAAAGCTCATACACGCACAGCCCAACATTTAGGTTGTATCGTTGCCCGTAACTCTGGGTCATATGACCTGCACTCTGAAGAACTGAAACACACAGTATGATTGTATGACCAAAAATTACATTCTTCTATACATTCCTAAGGCAGACTCAAAGTCAGTCTCATAGGAATGCATAGAGAGACTTCCTATCATCATCTTTCAGCCACCCAGAAGCTGTAGGTCATAGTCATGTGACCCAACAGAACACTATTGCATCAGTAAGAAATCCTGTAGTGAGCTGCAGGTAAGCTACATTATTGACATTGCTGTGCACTTAAAGGGGTTGTCTCACTACATCGATTCATCTTACCTCAGTCCTGTTTTCTTGGTTTCATTTTGAATTCAGGGGTGTGTTTACTAGCTTCTACAAGGCTGCAGTAGAAGCCAGGTCTGTAGCTAAAGCAACCAGCGCTGGCAGCCTACCAGGAGAGATTGAACAGGTCTGTAGCTATAGCAACCTGAGGAACTGATGCAGCCCATACAAGAGGAGAAATCTAGGTATAGGTAGGATACTGTTAATGGATATATATTGCAAAGTGACTTGTTTTTGCAAGATCTTAAACATGAAAAGCAATCCGTGTAGTGAGACAACGCCTTTAAAACCACAACAAAGGGAGGAAAAAAATCCTGGATTGTTAAGAGTTCACTAAGCATTTGAATTACTTTGTGATTTAATGTTAAAGACAGCTAATTAAAGACCTTTTGTGGATTTTAAGCATTACTAACTCTAAAAGTAAAGAATCTTTATTGGATTACACATTACTGTTTCTCTACATTTAAAATGTAAAAACACCTATAAATACTTAAAAACCATCTTACAGAAAAAAAGGTGAAAACATTTGAAGACTTAATAGAGAAGATGTAGATGTAATGTCAGTCTCAAACTACGTCAGTAAGATTATATTATACATGTTCTTCATACATGAAATGGTTGATTACCACGCAGAACAGCGAGTGTACATATTCCAAGGTCTCTTTAGTCAGTGAGAACCTGAAAGAGAAAAAACAATTTTTATTTCATTTAACTTATTTTACAGTATAATGAAGTCAACTACCTAATTAAACCTAAAAAACAAGTCTACCAATAATACTTTTAACCCCCCGCATTATTTTTCACGCGAGCTTTTTTCCCCACATTTTAAAAGCTATAATTTTTTTTTAATTTTTCCATCTACATATACGGCCTTATTTTTTGTGGGATAAGATACTTTTTAACCATTAACCATACTACATAATGAACTAGGAAACACCTAAAAAATTCTATATGGGGTGAAAGGTTAAAAAAATGCAATTGCATTTTTTCCGGGGGAGGGGGAGTTATGGAGTTCATTGTTCAGTATTCATCACATGTTATCTTTATTCTGCAGGTTTGGAAGATTCTGAAGATTTTAAATTTTTCTGTTTTAGTATTTAAAAATTGTGATGAGCGAGCCCTAAAAAGTTCGATTTCGAGTGGGAGAAGATGTTCGAATGGGAGAAGATGTTCAGGTTAATTTTTATACCTATACAGGTCAGGAGAAGCTACAATTAGCATCCATAACAGTAAACTGTATATGAGGAACAACTTAGTGAAGAAAATTTGGCACTATGAGTCACAAAATAAAAATTGAGAAGCTAAAAGACTTAATTCCTTTCAATGGCTAACTGAAAAGATGAGAACAGCGCAGCTATAGGAGGTGCAGCGGTAGCAGCTGCTATGGGGCCTCTTAGACACATAAGAGGCCACCACAATGGTCAGTCGGGCTGATGCCCTTGTCAGCAGGACTGTTCTGGTTATATTTTTACTGGAAAAAGCATTAGGCACTCTGCTGTAGCAGGTCCCAGCAGTTATAGAGGAGTAGGTGGACACAGAGTCTTACTCGCCAGAGGATCTAGAAGGCCTGGCTGTTTCACAATTGTATAGGTCTTCTTTAGGCGATAGCTCTAGGTCAAAGGCGGGTGCAAGACGGCAGTTCAGCTCACAGAGTAGAGCTCATAAGGCTAGCCAGGGCTCTGGTGACGGTCAAGATGAGGAAGTGGAGGAGGATGAGGAGGCAGGGGTGGAAACCATCGGTAATAATTACCATTCAGTGGTAAGAGGTTGGCACAGATTAGCGGAAGAAGAAGAAGAAGATCCCGTTAGTGCCCCTCGACCCCGAGGCTTGGAAGATCCCGGCAGCATCTCACACATGAGTGCTTGGATGCTACATTATTTGCAACATGATCCATGCATCAAGGCAATAAAAATGAACTGCAAGATAAAGAGGCAGAGGGATCCTATCCGGTTTGAACTAGTTCTCTTGGCTGTGACATATTAACTGCTTGCAGATGCAGAGCAGTAAGCTAGTTCTTTGTGAGAACTCCATCTGCAGGAGGAGGGGAGGGACTTCAGCACTGACAACCAGCTTTGCTGGAGACTACATGGGTTTCTTGTTAAATTTCTTTCCAGTAACACTGCAAGCACAAAACAATCGCCATGCCTAAGAGAAAGGTCAATGCCGCTGATGCTGGTGATGCCAAGGATGAGACCAAGAGAAGGTCGGCATAGTTGTCAGCTAAACCAGATCCACCAAAAGCCAAACCAAAGCTAAAAAAGAAAAAGGCAGCAGTAAAGGAAAAGTCTGAGGACAAAAAAAGTTCCAGCAAAAGGAAAGAAAGGAGCGAAGGGTAAACAGAATGAAGAAGCTGACAAAGAAGAAACTAAGGAAGATCTGCCATTCGAAAATGGAGAAACAAAAAGTGATGAGGCCCCAGCATCCGATGGAGAAGACAAGGAATCCAAATCTGAATAACCTACATCTGTTCAAGTCTTTTATCAGTGGTTCCTGTACTTCCAATTCAGAGGAATATTTTTATCAGCTATTTTGTAAATGCAAGTTTTTTATTAATTTAAATCTAGAAAACTCATTTTTGAAATAGAAGGGAATCCCTCTACATCTTTGTTTTTGAGTTTCCCAAAGTACTTTGGAATACTATGCCCATTATATGCAGTTGTCAATTGTCTAGGAATTGCAACGAGGCGGTACCTGAGTGAGATGAGAGGGGCGTAAGCCCATTTTTTTTTTGCTGACAAAAACAAAAAAAAAGGACTAAAAAAAAAGTTAACTGTATTTTATTAGATTTTGCGTAAAATATGGAAGCAATGACAAATAACATGCAGATAACATATTATATAACATGTCAGAATATTACCATCACATATTGAGTACAGGCAATAAGTCAAAGGTATTGCAAATATATAGAACTAACATATGGTTTAAAGAGAAAAAAAAGAAGATAAACATTACATTACATTAAGGATAAGAGACAAGACACAAAAGGAAGTAACAAATACCAAATGAAAACAGACCTGAAGCATGAACTCACATGAAAAGTATGCCGGATCAGAATTCCTGGAGAACACAATAATATTCCCAGGCCTTCCACACTGCGTCAAAGGACTCCAGCTCATCATTTTTAAGAGCCGTGAGATATTCCATATCCCTGATGTCCTTGATATGGGAACACAAAGCTTCTGTAGAAGGGGAGGAGGTTTGCTTCCAATATTTAGCTACCAAACACTTGGCTGCAGTCAAAATTTACAAAAACAGTCTACCTAAGTTACGACACAAGGAGGGAAATGGAACATTTAAGATATATGTCTAAGGGGTAAAGGGGATCCAAACTTGAAGGACCTCAAAGGCCAACGACTGATCCTGCCTAGTGTTGAGCGATTATTATCGACAAAGTTGAAATCGGCACAGTTTTTATGTTGATCGAAATATTTAGATCATGCGATAATTTAGGTTAAAATCTGTGCATCAACTATTAAGATCGCGCCATTTTCGGCGCTTCCTGTCATTTTGGCGGCCAGCAAATCAGATTACAGAATAGAGCAGGGTGAGATGTGTGTGCGACGTCATGACTGGGATGTGTATGGTTGCGATTGGCTGGAAAAATCACATGACCCCGTTTTACATAGAACAGCGTTTCCTTTTTCAGCCTCAGTGTCTCTCAGCATCTCAGAGCAGAAGGGCGTGCGCTCTGCTTGTTCCAAACAGCTCAGCGCAATTATTCTATTTATTCACAGAGAAACCAATACTATTAGCTGTGATCCTTACTAGTATTGAGCTATTTTTATCGACAAAGTTGAAATCGGCAAGGTTTTTATGGTGATCGAAATTTCCAGATCATGCGATAATTAAGTTTAAATCTGTGCATCATCTATTAAGATCGCGCCTTTTCGGCGCTTCCTGTCATTTTTTGGGAGCCCGCAAATGAGATTTTCAGAATAGAGCAGGGTGAGATGGTGTGCGACGTCATGACTGGGATATGTATGGTTGCGATTGCTGGAAAAATCACATGACCTCGTTTTACATAGAACAGCGTTTCCTGTTTCAGCCTCAGTGTCTCTCAGCGTCTCATAGGGATAGGATCTGCGCTCTGCCTTGGCCAAACAGCTCGCGAAATTAGTCTATTTCTGCACAGAGAAACCTCTACTATTAGCTGTGATCCTTCCAATTTAGTTAGATTAGAGATTTGAACATTTTATGTAGTTTGCTAGAGAATTTTAAAGCAGCATCTACCGCTGTAAATTCACGGCGGTGGGAGCGGGGGGGGGCCCCGCGGGCGAACACAGACAAGCTCTAACTATAAAGAACACTGGATAAAATTCACCAAGACTTAGTGTAGACATTGTATTTGGAATATCTTTTTTAAATTAACAGTTTGCTATTGAAAATTTCCTGGAAAAGGGCAGCCTAAACCCTTAAAATTGGATAAACATAATTTCTAGTAAACTCAGGTCTCTTTGTTACTGCAAAACTCCACTTTTTTATCAGTAAAACTTTTCCCAATAAGGTGTTAAATTTTTAACCCATTAAAACCCGGGTGACTTTTTTAAAATACCCCACCTTGCACTTAAATTTTAAAAACCAAAAACTTTTTAGTCACAAAAGGTTTGTTTTTTTCCCAAAAAACCTTGTATCGAACAAAAACATCACAGTTCCCTTTTTTTTAAATTTTTTGCCACCCACCCACTTTTTCATTGAGCAGCATTTTACTTAAATCCCTTTTTAAAAGCAATTCTAAATTCCCCCACAGGTAATTGAAAGGTGCAAAAAAAACCGTTTATTATATCCAAAAAAAACATTACGTGTTTTTTTTACTTTTTTCCCACCCACACTTTTTTATTGCCCAGCAAATTACGTAAATCTTAAAACACAAAAATTTTTATATTTACCACAGGTGAATTGGAAAGGGGCCCAAAAAAAACCGTTTTTTATACCAAAACATAACAATAAATTTTTTCAATCGGCAAAAAATCCCCCCGGTCGCAGCCTTGCATTTCCCCTTTCTTTTACCCCACTTCTTTATGCAGAAAATCAGGACGACCAAGTCAAACCGTGTTTGATGATGAAGAAAGACGACAAAAGGGGGATCCAAACCTTTTTTTTCCACAGAATTTTTCTTTCGAGCGCTTTATTTATTTGGGCAAAAGGGGGAAAAACATGGGGGGGTGTCAATACGGGTTTCCCCCCAAAAAAGGGGAGGGGGGGGCCCCAAAAAGTCCGCTGATATGATTCCGCCGCCACGGTTCCCCGCAAACCCCGCTCCTCGCTTTTTCCGCGCAAAAAAAGGCCAGGGCCTCTCAAGCCCGGGCCCCCATTGAGCAAGCCTCTGAATTTACCCCGCGTGCCCTATGCCGCCTTTGCCCCTAAACGCATAAGTAAAGGCAAGAACCCTTTAAATGTTAACCACCCCCAACATGTTCCCATCCCCATGCAAACGAATGCATGAGTTGAAATGGGGGAACACTTTTGGGCCCAAAAAAACAAGAAACCCACGCCGGGGGGCCCCCAACCCCCTGTCACACCCCCCTTCCCCCCCGCCCCTCCTCCCCGCCACCACCAAGCTTCCCCCACTCCCAGTCCTCAGAGTCATATCAAGGGGTCACCTCCGCTTCAGCCTCCAAACCCCCCGAGTAAACCACCATCAAACCCCCAGAGACCCATCCTAAACCCCCTTTTCCTTCCCCCCAGTTTTACGACCTGCAAAAGCCGAAAAGGGGGCCATC
>JAODAL010035237.1:0-43190 GCA_025379985.1 Phyllomedusa bahiana | reverse complement strand
GGGATTGGGGTTTAAAATCACCCATTATGAGAGGGGGGTATTTCATAGGGGGGAAGTAGGACCGGGCACAAAATATCCAACACTGGGGGGGTGAGCCGGGGGGGGTCTGTAACAACCGCAACTCTGAAAAAACGGGGGGAAGTCTGAGGTGGGAACCCAAAGGAGGGGAAAAGGAGTAGGCGCTCCGCTTTTAACAGACAATATCACTAATACTGTATAAACCCCTTCATCCCACTACCCACCGTTTCCCCCGAAACAATTTTAGGGTTCCAGGATTCAAAAAAATTTCCCCCGCTGGGAATAAGAGTACGCTTATACAACCAATAAACCTGCCCTTAAACACAAATACCTCCTATTCATTTTTAAAAGGGGAAACTGAACTTAGCTTAGATGCGTCGGTATAAAAATGATACCCCCTAGCTCCTTTGGGTAACTGGCACCCAGGAAAAAGGGGGAACAAGCAAATAAATCTCCGCTTCCCTTAAAACCTCCAATGGCCCCTCAAATGTAAAAAAAATAACCCCTAACACTTCCGAATTGGTATGTGTTAGTTTATACCTATTCCCCGGGTTCCTATAAAGTGTTTGCGCATCCCAAACTTTGAATTACCCCGTTCCGATATTGGACTGCGCTTCCCGGGAAGGAAAAAGGATTCATTTCCCTTTAAACCCCGGGGGAAAGATACTGCCCATGTCTGAAAACCGGCCCAGACCATGCGGCCCCGGGGTTCTAAAACTTTACTGCGCATGTCTGAAAAGAGGAATATGTCACATCCGGGTTAGTGCTGCCGGGAACATGTACTATTAAAAAATACCGTATGGTCTCTGAGCTGGAGCTCAAATGCGTCCTGCCCCATAAACTCTAACAAAAGGGAAATCACCTATGGGAGGCACTCTCCCGACTCACCCCATCACCCAAAGTAATTGTCACCTAATGCGGGGGGACTCTCGCCTTATTTTTCAAATTTCCCCCGAGCAATTACTAAAATAACAAACACATAGTTTAATAAGGGCTTTAAAACAGGGCCATAATTTCGGGTTTAAAAAAATTCACGTCCTCACTACTTTTATTTTCAACTGGGAGGGAATCAAAGAATATAAAGAAAAGACAATATAGAAAAGACATATCCAATGGGTCAAACGAAAATTTAATAATGGCCTCCATAGAGTGCGAACAAGCAGACGGGTGCGGGCCCCCAAACAATCTATCAATAAAGCAACCAAATTGCAAAGCTCATTGAGGCCCTTTGGGTGAACCCAAACCAACGATAGATCCATTGGGGCCCCTTTTTCATAGAATTCGCTATCCCATTCCCTCCTCGGGGGGTGGCTCACAACCTCTAGATCAAAATGCGCCAGAGTTCCCATTCACATTATGGTGTTCCCACACATGTCGGGCTATGGCGTATCTCTCTATTTAGTAATATCCCCAGGTGTTCTCCCACCCTTCTTTTAATTATTCTCCTTGTTATTTCCAATATAGTTTAAGTGGGCAGGGGCATATACACATGTAGGACTACTCCTTTGTCCTACAGTTGGGCAAAAATCACGGATGAAAAATTGTTTTCAATTAGTAAAGGCACTGATGAAGGATTTAGTTTGTTGTATGTATGGGCTAGGTACACATCTCTGCCACATTTAAACATACCAATCGGTTCCTTTCCAACAACGTACCTGAGAGGGTATTATGTGGTAATGGACTGTGGATCAGTCTATCCTTAATAGATCTACCTCCGATAAGTTATACAAAGGGGTTGAGAAGATTTCCTTTAGATCCTGATCCAAACATTAGAATGTCCACGTATTTTTTAAGGTTTATTACACACTTCAGATTGTCTGTCGTCAAAAGTTGCAACTATACGTGCTTATTGTTGTCTTTATGTCCTGGGGTTTACTTGTAGCAAAGCTGTCCTATTCGGTTTTTGTGCATGCCTGAAGGCTGATTCTAGGACTCTTGAGGTGGATAACCTCTGATTATGAATCTCTCTTAGCATACCTGACTGTCTACTAAAGTCCTCATCTCTGAGCAATTCCTCTTATCTTCAGAAAGTTGACCCTTTCGGTATTCCTCCTCCTACGGGCATTGGTTGGGAACTTTCCCAGTGTACTACAAGACTGTTAGTTGCGTGGGTTTCCTTATACATATCTGTATGAATATTTCCATTTGAATCCTTTATTGTTAAAGGACATCCAAGAAGGGTAAACATCTCTCCT
Organism: Phyllomedusa bahiana; assembly: GCA_025379985.1. Taxonomy (NCBI): domain Eukaryota; kingdom Metazoa; phylum Chordata; class Amphibia; order Anura; family Hylidae; genus Phyllomedusa; species Phyllomedusa bahiana. Next base: position 40,977 of record JAODAL010035237.1, on the reverse strand, counting down.
GCATTTCCAAATGTGAAATGCATACCGATTTTGTTTTTATTAAGCTGTGCATCAATCTCCTCAAAGTGACCTCCTTGTTCCTTCCAGAGAATGATGATGTCATCAATGTAACCTCCCCAGAATAAAATCTGGGGGGGGCATTGATCTTCCCCTGAGTTGTGATACCAAGGTGGCTTCCCACCAGACCGGAAAACAGATTTGCATATGCAGGTTGAGGCAAGGGATCCCCACTGAGGTGCCCATTGTGCTGGTGGAAGGTCTTGTTGCAAAAGACAAAATATTATGTCTTAGCACGAAATCAAGTTAATTTGAAGACAAAAGATTATTGGAGCCTGGAATTTATTTCTCTTGTTAGACAAAAAATATTATACTGCCTGAATTGCCGCGTTTTCATGTGGGTATTACTATATAGGCTCTTCTACATCTATAGAACCCAAAGTACTTCTTTAGTAAACTGTTATCCGTACAATATCTACGCAAAGTTCAGAGAGTGTCTCTTATGTAAGATGGTAATTGTGGTTACAAAAGTCCTGTTAAGATATTATCTATATAGATCCCCAATTTTGCGTAATTGATCCTACACCTGAGACTTTGGTCTGCTCTTTTAATGGGGTATAGCCATTATGGTTCTAGGAATAGTAGTTAGAATTAGGATTTGGGGATTAGTAGGCATCATAAATTTGAATTCTGTGTTTGATATTCTGGCCTTCTTATATAACACTCCACAAGTATCCTTTCTAGTTCCATAATGAAAGTTGTTGTTGGATCTGAAGATAAAATGTCATAATGCCTTTTGTCCTTGAGAAGGTACGAAAACGTAAACAATATCTAAGGGACCTTCAAGAATTTAAGGAAGGGAGAGCCTTTAATTTTCAAAATCTAAGCCCACTACCCCCAGAGAATATTGTCATCTGACGCTGAACTCAGATACCAATTCACAAACAACACCTATAAGATCTAGGGTAGAAACAAGAGGGATTAGATCTAGGAAAATGGGGCCCCGCCAGAATTCAGGAGGAATGGGAGTGATATGGGTTTATTATGCTCTCATCCTCTGGCAACTCATACACCCCTTTTTAGAGGTGGTGAGGCCCGCGTCCGGCTGGACTCGGTCAGAAAACAATGATATTAGACCAACACCAGATAATTAATCTTACGATAAGGCATTTGAGTAAAAGAGAACTCAGATCTTAAGAGGGGCCTTAATTTTGTGCCCACCTCCAAGTTTAGTGTTTTTTCATGACTAAAGAGTTTCATCTATTTGTGCGTAAGGCTCAAGTGGCATAAATTTTTTAAAATCAAAGATGAAATTGAATGCCAGCAATTGGGTGTTACGACTCAGGATTTAGAGGGGTATACGTACTTAGTGTCCTTTGGTGAGGAAGAAATAGAGAGGGACAAACTAAATTGAAATTAAAAGTATGGAGGAAATGCCCCCGAGTCTGTGGATACACGTGGAAATTGACTTATTTTTGCAAATAGTCTCAAAAGAATTCCGTCATGAGCTAGGTGAACAGAGGTTAACCATTCACATAACAACCTAATAGAGAGGAACTAGAAGGCATTGTCAAGCACTGACGGGATAAATCTATAATCATCAAACCCTCCGATTATAAGGGGGGATTTTATTGTTATATTAAATCTGACATGTATAAACAGATGTGTAACGATCTTCTCAAGGTCAAAGGCATTATGACATTTTATCTTCAGATCCAACAACACCTTGCATTATGGAACTGAAAGGATACTGTGGAGTGTTTACCTGATGCCGGTATCAAACACAGAATTCAAATTTATGATGCCTTCTAATCCCCAAATACTACCATTCTACTCGATTCCTAAGATCATAAGGGCTATACCCATTATAAGGCTGAACAATTGTATCAGGTGTAGGATCAATACGCAAATGTGGGGATCTATATAGATATATTCTTACAGGACTTTGTAACTACATTACCATCTGTACATAAGAGACACTTCTGAAGCTTTTGCGTAGATTGGACGGGTTACAGTTATAACAGAAAGTACTATTGGGTTCGTTATAGAGTAGAAAGCATATATAGTAATTTCCCACATGAAACGGCTTTAAGCAGTAGAATATTTTTTGTCTACAAGAAGTATGAAATCACAGGCTCATAAGCTTTTGTCATCAAATTACTTGATTTAGTGCTAAGACATAATTATTATGTCTTTTGCAACAAGACCTTCCACCAGTCAGGGGCACCGCAATGGGGTGCCCCTTGCGCTCCCGCTTATGCAAATCTGTTCCTGGGCTGGTGGGAGGCACCACCTTGGTATCAAAACCTGGGGAAATGATCTATGGCCCCCCCAGATTTTATTCTGGGGGAAGGTAACATTGTGATGAAATCATCATTCTATTGGGAATGGTAAAAGGCGTCACTTTGAGGAGTTTGTTGCACAGCTTAATAAAAAACAAAATCGGTCTGCATATCACCTTTGAAATGCAGGAGAGATGTTTACCCTTCTTGGATGTATTATCATTAAAGATTCAATGTAGTATTCATACAGTATTGTATGTGAAACCACGGCAAACTAACAGCTTGTTACCACTGGGGAAGTTACATCCATTGCCCTGTAGGATGAGAATACCGAAGGAGTCAATGTCTGTGAGTTAAGTGGGATGAATGGCTCAGAAAGTTGAGGTCTTTAGGTAGACAGTCAGGTATGCTGAGAGAGAGATTTCTTAATCGAGGTTATCCCTCAAGAGTCCTAGAATCAGCCTTTCTGCATTGCAAAAAACTGAATAGGAACAGCTTGCTACAAGGTAAACCCCAGGAAGATAAAGACAACAATAAGGCACGTATAGTTGCAATTTTGAACGACCAGAAAATCTAGAAGTGTGTTATATCCTTAAAAAAATACTGGGAATTCTAATGTTGGAGATCAGGATCTTATAAGGATATCTTCCTTCAACCCCTTTGATAACTTATCGGAAGGGTAGATCTATCTAAGGATAGACTGATCCAGCAGTCATTAAACCATTCAATACCCTCTCAAGGTACGTGGTTGTAGTAGACCGATTGGTTTGTTTAAATGTGGGACAGAGATGTTGTAGCTGCCCACTTACCATACAACAAACTAAATCCTTCACAAGTGCTCTATATGGGAAAACAATTTTTCATTCGTGATTTTGCCACTGTAGGAAGAAGGAGTAGTTAGATACATGTGTAAATTGCCCCTGCCCCACTTAAACTATATTGGATTAACAGGAGAATATTTAAAGAAGGGTGGGGAAGAACTCCTGGGGGATATAACGTGATAGGTGTGATACGCCAGTTGGCCGATTGTGTTGGATCACATAATGGTGAATGGAAGATCTGCGCTTTTCTGATTTTGTGGTCGTGTGGGTCACATCCCCCAGAGGAGGGGAAGGGATTGACGAATTATATGTAAAGAGGCCAGTGGATCTATCGTATGGTTTCTGTTCATCCAAGGGGCCTCATTGAGGACTTTGAATTTGGTTGCTATATGAATAGACTCTGCTTTGGCTGCTCACCCTGCTCTGTCTTGTCCGCACTCTCCATGGTGGACCACTATTGATTGTTGTTTCAGATCTGTCATGGGTTATGCATCAGTACAATTATCATGATCTTTTCATTATATTCATTGATTACCTACAGTCTGATAACTTAAGTCAGATGAGGACAGTGAATGTTTTTACCCCGAAATCTATGCACTGTATTTAAGCCCTTATTATACTATGTGTGTCTGTTATTTAGTATGCTCTGGAAATTCTAGAGAACTAAGGCGAATCTCCCGCCGCAATATGCCGTGCTATCAATATACATTGGGGAGTGATGGGGTGGCGTCGGGAATGATGTATCGCCATAGGTGATCTCTGCGCTGTTTTGCAGTTTATGTGGTTCTGGCACGCATTTGAGCTCCACGCAGAGACCAAACGGTACATTTTAATATGTACAGTGATGATCCGGCAGCACTAACCGGAAGTGACATATATTCTCTTTCCAGACATGCGCTGTGAAGGTTTTTAGAACGCCGGGGCGCAATGGTCTGGGACGGTTTTTCGACATGCGCAGTATCGTTCCCGCGCGGCACTAACGGGACAATGACATGCTTTTTCCTTCCGGACATGCGCAGTCCTATATACAGGAACCCGGGTATTTCAAAGATGTGGGTTACGAGCACACACCTTTATTGGAACCCGGCAATAAAGTGATAATAAAACATACCAAATAGGGAAGTGTTAGGGGCTTATATGTTATACATTTGTGGGGCCATTGGAGGTGTATTAGGGAAGCGGAGATGATTTGCTTGTATCCTTCTTTTCTGGGTGCCAGCATACCAAAGGAGCTGGGGGAGGGAGTATCATTCTTTTACCTGACAGCTTCTAAAGCTCTTAAGTATCAGTCTCCCTATTTTATTAGAATAGGAGGTTTATGTGTGAAGACAGGTTGTATATGCGTTGTATATAGCGTTACTCTTATTCCACAGCGAGAAGGTTTTTTGAATCCCCATGATGAACCTATATTATACGGGGAAACGCGTCGGGATAGATGGGATGTAAGGTGTTTATACACGTTTATAGTGATATTTGTTGTCATAAAAGCGGAGCAGCCACTTTATCAGGCGATTACTCCACTGAGGATGTACACAGTATTGCTGTATCATCTTGTATGATTGTGGTAATTTTATAGGGGTTTAGATTGTTTAATTTTTAGATAGTCTAGTTATAAGTTATTTTTTAACAGGAATTGATAATTTGCAGTGATATATTGGTTTAAATCCTCCTGTCTCCCCCCCCCTATCAATCCCATTTAGAATTTGCAGTTGTTATAGCCTTAATCGTGCTAGAAGCATGACGTGTTCGCTTTAAGATTGGTTTTTCGAGTTTGGTTTTCAATAGAGTTTGGATGTGATATTACTGTTTCCCACATTACTATAGGCATTCATCCAGGAAAAGGGACCACTGTGTCTATTCCAATCCCTGTGAACTGTAAATAATTGGATAGAATTTATGTTATTCCGAAAAAACAGCTCGGTATGAGCGCACATCGCAACCATACATCAGGAGAGGTCGTCGAGTGTAGACGCCCATACCACACTATGCAGTCCAAAAGGGGTTGTGTTCATTGTAGATGGAATGATGTTCCCACCAGGCCATGGTGATATTGGCCAGGGACGGAGAAAAGGTGGCTCCCATAGGGGAACCCTCCTAATTGTAAAATAATATTGTGCCCTCCAAACTTGAAATAGATTGCTTGTTAAAAAGGTTTCCACAGCATAAGACTAAATTCCTGTAATTGGTATCATAATCGCTGTGGTTCCTCAAAAAGAAAGTAAGAGCGGTTAGTGCAACTTCATGGGGTATACAGGAATATAGTCCCACTACGTCGCATGTAACCCAAGTGTAATGGTTATTCCAAACCAAATCTGTTGTGGTTTTGAGAAGGGACTTAGTATCCTTAATGTACCCTGGTTGACTTTGAACTATGGGCTGCAGATACTTATCCACCCATATACTGAGGCGCTCATTAAGGGAATTGTTGCCAGAGTGTGTTGAAGCAAATTGGGTCGGGAAGACCCATTTTTAATGGGACCTTGGGGACCATAAAAAATGGGAGTGTAGGATCATCTCCAGGATGTACTTTTTCTGTTTTTCATTTATGACACAAGGCTCTTTCTTCTTGTAGGAGACGTTCTAATGCTGATTGGAAACTACGGGTGGGATTCTCTGTAAGTCTCCGATATGTGTGGTTATTATTCAATATTTCCAACGCTTGTTTTCTATATAGACCAATATCCATTACTACCACCGCCCCCCCCCCCCCCCTTTGTCTGCTTTTCGCTTTTTTTATAATTAGATTATCCATATTTTTTAATTCCTTTATTGCTTTTAGTTGAGACCATGTTAGGTTGCTATCTGTATGTTTCCTTTTTCTTTTTAAATTTTTATTGTGTAACGCTACCAAATCTCGTTCCATGATGTTCTGGAAAGTCTCTAGGGCGGGGACCCTGGCCTTGATGGGATAGAAATCAGGGTTGGATATATTATGTTGTACCATGGACTCATTTTCCTTTAAATGAAGAGCCCACATATCTGTTTTTTTTTCTAACTCAAACAGTTGTTTCGAAGGTTCTTGTTCTTTTAAATGTAGATATGAAACTCATTTTTTTTTTTAGTCTGTTAGATTGTTTTTTGTGATTATTGTGTTTTTTTGGTTTTTTATTTTTTTTAAGATTGCCCTTACACTATTATTTCTATTTCTCACCATCACTATCGAAAAATATTTTTTTTACTGTAGCAACCGTACAAATTTATTAACATCCATTATAGTGTGGAATAAATCAAATCAAATCTTTGTGCAAAATTTAAGCCTTGACTGAGCAACCTCTAATTGAGGCTGTGTCAACATGTGCGGGTTGAGGAGACAATGACTTGTGAATCCTCATTGTTTATTGTACACCCGTTTGTATGTGCGCAACTGTCATTGTCGGACTTCCGTATTGCTGTATGTCCCCTTTTTGTTGTCCTTTTCCTGTTTTTTGACATCTCTTTATTTTTTGTGGGTGCATGACTTCTCAGAATCTTGCCTCTTTTCATTATGTTGCTGCGGTAACTGTCATCTCTAGCGTTCTCTGAGAAGCTGACCGATCTTTTGCTGTTTTTTCTCCAATTTTTTTCTTTTAATGGATCAAGTGTACTATCTCGGATCCACTTTGCCCATGTGTATGATTTGTTTGTGCTATAATCCTTCAATGTCTTAGTATATTTTTCTTTTTATTTTCAAATCGATGGATTTTCTACTGTGTCCTAAGAGTTTCCTTTTAATGGTATTGTGCTGCATTGAATTCATCTATTTCTTTGTACTCATCGATTTGGGTCTCAAGATATTTAATTTGTTTTTCAACTTCATGTAACTTTTGTGTTTTCATATTCCCACTATTAGGATTCATAAGAGCAAGGGAACATCTGATAGAAACATAATTCAGCTTTTCATAAAGTCCTCAGTTGTATCATATGTCGGAAGTTTTCTTCAGGCGCTGGCTCTTGGGCATATTTGTCTTTTTATTTGGTGGTTTAGTGTTTGTTTATCCCACCAAATTTTAAGCTCCTTGATCTTTGCATGTGCCACTGTATGTGAATGTAAGCTTCAAACGGATCCCGATATGCGCTAAAACAGCCTATACGGTGAATGCCTGCTTCTGGCCCATATAGCATAAGCTGTAGTGCAATAAACAGAAAAATGCAGGCTCACCTGGAATTGGCAATGTCCTGAGTAGGATAGCGCGGGTCCTTGCTTCGTTCCGTCTCTCCCGTACGGACCAAACCGCTGGCCTCGCAGCTATGCAATAGCAAACACTGGATATACGGTGACGTGACTCCGAGAGGTCCGCCCGGTAAAGGATTCCAGAGTCAGTGGGTATGTGAAACGAAAATAATATTTATTCTTCAGTTAAAATACTCACAGGCAAAAAGCAACAGACTCCTAACTTGGCAAGCTGAACAGACGCGTTTCGAGTCTTTGACTCTCACCCCTGATCACTGTTATATTCTTGCGGGGTTGGAGCCTCTTTTAAAACCTACTTAAAAACAAATAGCCATAGGGAAGGGGGGGGGATAAGGTACATGGTCCTTAATGGTAACCTGGGTGAAGACATAGCTGTAACTGTTCTGTTTGTACGATAATAACACAGGTAAAAGAAACCTATATTAAACACATAGTGAGATGCATCTATAGCTTCTATCTGGCCGCATATATTAGAGAGATATATATATATATATATATATATATTTATATATATATATATATATATATATATTTATATATATATATAATATATATTTATATATATTATTTACTTATTATTTATGCAATACAAAGCCATAATATAATATATCCAATAAACAAAACAATGATGCATGTCAATATATGTACAGCATATCCGTCCGGGACTTTATCAGAGTGTTCCTTTGCTCTTATGAACCTAATAGTGGAATTTGAAACACAAAAGATACATGAAGTTGAAAAACAAATTAAAGATCTTGAGACCCAAATCGATGAGTACAAAGAAATAGATGAATTCAATGCAGCACAAATACAATTGAAGATTATATCACAAACAAAATCTACACATGGGCAATGGTGGATCGAGATAGTACACCTAGATCCATTTTAAGAAAAGATTGGAGAAAAAATAGCAAAAGATCGGTTAGCTTCTCAGAGATCGATAGTGTTGACAGTACAAGCACAGATAATGAAGAGCAAGATCTGAGGAATGGCATGCAACCCACAAAAAATAAAGAGATGTCAAAAAACGGAAAAGGACAACAAAAAGGGCAATACAACATACGGAAGAGTCGACAAGGACATTTGCGCAATACAACGGGTGTACAATATAAACAATGGGATTCACAGTCATTGTTCTCTCCCCACACAGTGTTGTACACCTGCAGCCTCAATTAGAGTGCCTCAGGTCAATGGCTTTTAAATTTTGCACCAAAGATTTGATTTTGCTTTATTCCACACTATAATGGATGTTAATAAATTTGTAAGGTTGCTAACAGTAAAAAAATATTTCTTCAATAGTGATAGAGAGAATATTGAAATACAAGGTAAGGGCAATCTAACATCTAATGAGTTTCAAAATCTATATTTTAAAGAACAAGTAGCCTTGAAACAACTGTTTGAGTTAGAAAAAGAAACAGATATGGGGGCTCTTCATTTAAAGGAAAATGAGTCCATGGTACAACATAATATATCCAACCCTGATTTCTATCCCATCAAGGCCAGGGTCCCCGCCCTAGAGACTTTCCAGAACATCATGGAACGAGATTTGGTAGCGTTACACAATAAAAATTTAAAAAGAAAAAGGAAACATACAGATAGCAACCTAACGTGGTCTCAACAAAAGCAAAATAAAGGAATTAAAAAATTAGGATAATCTAATTATAAAAAAGAAGACAAAGGGGGGGGGGGGCGGTGGGTCGGTAGTAATTGGATTTTGGTTATTATAGAAATCAAGCGTTGGAAATATTGAATAATAACCACACATATCGGAGACTTACAGTGAATTCCATCCGTAGTTTCCAATCAACATTAGAACGTCTCTTAAAAGAAGGGATGGGCCTTGGGGTCCTAAATGAAAACTGGAAAAAGTTACATCTTGGGAGATGATCCTACCATCCCCATTTTTTATGGGGTCCCCAAGGCCCATAAAAATGTCTTCCCACCCAATTTGCGTCCTATCATCTCTGGCAACAATTCCCTTAATGAGCGCCTCAGTACATGGGTGGATAAGTATCTGCAGCCCATAGTTCAAAGTCAACCAGGGTATATTAAGGATACTAAGTCCCTTCTCAAAACCACAACAGCTTTGGTTTGGAATAACCATTACACTTGGGTTACATGCGACGTAGTGGGACTATATTCCTGTATACCCCATGAAGTTGCACTAACCGCTCTTACTTTCTTTTTGAGGAACCACAGCGATTATGATACCAATTTACAGGAATTTATTCTTATGTCTGTGGAATACCTTTTAACAAGCAATTATTTCAAGTTTGAGGGCATATATTATTTAAAATTAGAGGGGGCCCCTATGGGAGCCACCTTTTCTCCGTCCCTGGCCAATATCACCATGGCCTGGTGGGAACATCATTCCATCTACAATGAACACAACCCCTTTTTGGACTGCATAGTGTGGTATGGGCGCTACATCGACGACCTCCTGTTGGTGTGGGGTTGCGATGTGGCACTCATACCGCGCTTTTTGGAATACATCAATTCTAATCCATTTAATTTACAGTTCACGGGGGATTGGAATAGACACAGTGTCCCTTTTCTGGATGTATGCCTTATAGGTAATGGGGAAACAGGTAAGATCACGTCCAATCTCTATCGAAAACCAAACTCAGGAAATACCATTCTGAAAGCGAACAGCTGTCATGCTGCTAGCACGATTAAGGCTATCCCATATGAGGATTATGATTAGTTTGGGGGCAGGAGTTATTTGTTCAGAAGAAAGGGATTTTAAGATGGCTGGTAAAACTATTGGACAAAGATTAATAAGAAGAGGATACAAAAAGAATGAGATAGATAGAGCCATTAAAAAAGTGGGACACAAAACACAAGAACAATTGCTAGAAACCATACAAAGTTACTTATTTAAGGAGATACAAGGGGGATTTTAAAAAATTGAATTTACTACTAAGTTTAGTAGAAATTACACTAAGTATAATCTTTTCAAAAGAAAATCTCAGTATACTGAGGACAAGATGAACCTTTCCACCATTTTAAGTAATGGGGTTACGAAATAATTACTAAAAGGGTGCCAGACATTGGGGAAATATTATTCGCCTTGTGTTCATGTTAAAAAACAGTAGTACGGGAAAAGTTTCATGGCTATCCCAAAAAGGTTTTTTAAATGCGGTGGATCCCGCTGTTGGAGTATGTAATTTTGCTTAAAAAACCATGAGTTGTGGATAACAATAGACATACAAAAATTTGGGTAGGTGAATTCATCAATTTGTGATAGCCATCATGTATATATATCATGGAATGCACCCAATGCAATAAAAATATGTGGGCAGCTACGATAAGAAAAATTAAAACACGGATAAGGGAACATTTCACCCAGCGATACACAAACAACAGCTCAGATGTCAGGAGCAGCCAGTCACTTTTTGGAATTCCACACAAGGGGAAATAATGGTTTAAAGTTTTATGCAATTGCAATCAATAAAAAATACCCATTAGAGGGGTGGAGTTGGACTAAGGTGTAAGACAAAGGGAGGCCACAGTGGATCCTAAAACTGGGAACTAGGAAGACCTGAGGTTTGATTGATCGGGGTCTGATATGACTTGACATATATTGACATGCATCATTGTTTTGTTTATTGGATATATTATATTATGGCTTTGTATTGCATATAGTATATATATATATATATTTCTCTCTAATATATGCGGCCATATCTTAGCTATTGTTGCATGTCAATATGTGTTTACTTATAGGTATCTTTTACTGTGTTATTATAGTTCAATCAGTTGTTACAGGCTATGTCTTTCCACCCAGGTTACCCATTTAGGACCATGTGACCTTTCCCTCTATGGCTATTTGTTTTTAGTAGGGTTTTTAAAGATGGCTCCAACCCGCAAGAATATAACAGTGATCAAGAGTCAAAGACTCGAAACGCGTCTGTTCAGCTTGCCATGTTAGGGGGTCTGTTGCTTTTTGCCTGTGAGTATTTTAACTGAAGAATAAATATTTTCGTTTACCATACCCACGGACTCTGGAATCCTTTACGGCGGTACCTCTCGGAGTCAAGTCACCGGATATCCTGTGTTTGCTATTTCTTCTGTTATCATGAGAAACACCATGATGGAAACCTGATTGAGCCTGTTGTAGTCCTTGGGGTCCATTAGGCATTGTTGGTGTCCGTCTTGAAAGAGGTCCAGTTCCACCTCTGTGACTGTTCCGATCGGAACCATGGCCGCAATATCTACAGAGTTCTGTTTTATCTTAGTAATTGTTTCCTTTTTAATTGTGGTCACGATTGACCCGCACTTGCTCATGAGTTTTAAATATTAATTAATTTTAAACATTATTAATTTTACATATCTAGTATATTGATTGTGATATTGTAAACAACATATCTGTCTATAAGAAATTGGTTTGGCAGGCAAAGTTAAAGGGATGTTCTCACCATGCTATTTCACAGAGCCACAGCCAGATTTAGACTCACGCTTCCTTGTCAGTCTGTGGGTGGTTCTATAGCAGTAATTGGCAATTAGTAGCTGATTCTATTAGAGTTACATGACTGCTGGAGGTTTGTAAATAGTGGTACACAAGGCTATAGAGATCTAAGGCTTAAACTTGTCATTAACTTTTCAACAAAAGTTGAAAAAAGTTGAAAAAAAGCTCTTGTGCTAGAGATAAGACTCGAAAGGAAATGTCTCACCATGGTTGGATGGCAGTTTGTAGAAATGAGAGATAAGAGAGAGCAGGGAGAGGTGGTCAGTAACCTATAAAAATTTGTGTACACTAGCAGCCAATAAAATCTCCTGAACAAAGCAAAATCAACACAGGAATGTATTTGGTAATAGTGTTAATTTACCATTTCCCACATGTTAAAAGCTAATGATTGTAGTAAGAAAACCCCTTTAATCATTTCTTAGTTGTAGGGTCACCAACTGGAAGGACAGTACTTAAAAATAGTTGACCTTGGGCAATGCCAGTAACAAAAAAAAAGAAGCATCCATAATTATTTATGATACTGTGGTTTTTTGTAATTGTATGTATCATATTTAACTATATTGTTTTTAAATAGCTTCATATGTTATTTTTGGTTTCTATTTTTTTCAGACTTTTTTGATTTTTTGCTAAAATGTTAAAAAAAAACAAAAAACGAAAAGATAAACTATCCATGTGATGCAGGCAGGAACTTGTACTCTATAGTAAGTCTTGATTTGAGAACAGGTCCTAAACTTTAAACTAGACATGTCGAAAGATCAAATAATAGGAAATTATGAGTTAGGATTAGAGATGGGCGAATTTCCGACAAAATTTGTTTCTGTCCGAATTACTTTGGGACGAATCACATTAAAAAACAGTTATTTCCAGGCTGCAGAGAGCCTGTAGGGTGTTGAAGAACGTTGTGCCATGCTTAAATATGCAGAGAGAGCTTGGTTTGGTCTTCATACAATGCTGTGTTTTAGTATGACATGCATATGACTGCCGCCGCTCTTAGAATCGCTTCACTATAATATTCCCTGGGCACTTACGGGGGCAAAACTGACCAAAAAACTGAAGCAGGAATGCAGCCTGATAAAGTCATGGCAGAACTAGTTGGAAAAAAAAACAAGCTGAGGGCTATGATCCTACCATAGCGTCAAAGAACACAGTAGTGGTTATCGGAGCCCCAAGATCGCAGCACGTAAGGGGTGTTAGGGGAGTCACCCTGCGGGCCCAGATCGTTGTATCTAGGGGCCCATGTGTTGCCACACCGGGTCATACATTTTTCCCCCCAGATGAATTTGACCCCAGCCAAGGTCGGTGGATTTGTCACAACAACCCTTTGGCATGGCCCAGGGTAGGTGAGTGGCTCTACCTGTCCTAACCCACCTCTGTCCCGTTCGTTCCAACCGAGAGAATACTTGTGCTGTGGCCTTGCACCCTGTACAGTGAGGCCCCAATATTTGAGGACAGGGGAGAAAAGGGGAGGGGGGGGAAGACTCGGCTTCTTGCAGAACGGGCAAATAGTGATGAGGAAGTTGCGTGGGGGGGTTATGTTTAGAGATGGACAAATTGTTCTAAGAAGGGGAAATTGTTTAGAATTTCAGGAAAATTTCGGTTGGGAAAACAAAGTCAACTTTGGGGTTTTATGTAAAACGAAGTGTGCTTTTGATTGTTTTTAAATGACTGCGGCCAGGGGTTTACATGGGGCAAAGAAATCTGGGAGGAAGAAGGGATGCTGCTGACATGGCGAGATTAAGCCAATAGAGCCCGGCGGGTTTTTCGTGACGCCAGCACTATTTAATCCGGGCGCGACGTGGGGTCATACCGCTTCACTGTACTGAGTGGGGGAAGGTGCTGCGCGGCTGTTATGTAGTGATACTGAACTCTTTTTTTTACAGAGATTTTTTGGGGGTGTTCGCTTGTCTCAGAGACTGTTCTTTTAACGTTTATTTTTGTTTTGGGGGGTATGGATCTAATAGTGTGGTCCAGTGCAGTGCTATTTTTAATGCTATTGCTCACAATTGTTAAAGGGTGATCCACCCTTTCCCTGTTTTTTTTATTAAAAAAACAGCGTTTTTACAATACAAATCCACTCTTTTTGGCTGCTCAATTTTTTTGCGCATTTCATCCAGGGGTTAATTAAAAATTCTTTGCTGTGTGTGCTAAAAGAAAAAACCGTTTTTTTCACCCCCAAAAATAATTTTTCCCGTAGCATAAATCACAAAGGGGGGTTAATTACAAGTTTTTCTTGTTGTGTAGGTAAAATACACGCCTTTTTTTAAACGTACAAAACTGTTTTTTTGGTTGCTCAAATTTTTTTGAGCAAATTTTCATCAGGGGTTAATTTAAGGCTGTTTGTGCTTGGTGATAAAAAAAACCGTTTTTTTCCCACCAAAAAAAAATTTTTCCCGTAGCATAATTTACAAGCGAAGGGTTAAAATTAAATTTTCTTTGTTGTGTAGTGTAAAAAAACACGCCTTGTAACACGCTAAAAAGCTATAGTTTTTTGGGTTTCTCAATTCTTTTTTTCGCAATTTCATCAAGGGTTAACTAAGTATTTTTTGCAGTTTTTTATAGTAAAAAAAACTTTGTTTTTTCCGCCACAGAAAAAATTCTGTAGCATTTTTTCATATCCGAAGGTTAATTTGCCTGTTTGGCTTTTATATTCAGTAAAATACACAGAGTTTTTAGCGGCACTACAAGTAATTTTTTTCCGCCCTTTGTGGAGCGCAATTTATATCCCAAGGGACCCAAACTTTTAGTGGGTTCTTTGGAGTCAAATAAGGGTGTTTTTTCATATAAGATATCTTCAAAACAGTGTCTGTCTTTTGAACAAACGTATGTCGACAGGAGGTGGCGGGTTTCACTGCGAGTGGCAGTGGCACAAACATTCCCGGAAAAGGCCCCGGTCGCAGCACAGCAAGGGGGGGGTCGCAGAGGGGTCATCGGTGAGGCCCAATGCCGTGTCTCTTCGGCGTGTGTTGTTCAGCAACCCCCTGGGTTTTTGATTGGGTTTCTAGGTTCCCTTTTCCCCCCAGATGCATCTGAAACCCCCCCAAGAGTCGGTGGAACGTCAGACACAACCTTAGTTGGCATGGCCCGGGGAGCGGGTCAGCGGGGGCCCCCCCTGTCCTCAAGCCTCTGTCCCATCCCCGGGTTCCCCCCGCCGGTTACTATGTGGTTGGGTCAGGCCATATATAGGGGACGAACAAATTTTGGGGGGGCGTCGCAGTTTGGCAGCGAAAAAAATGGGCCCAAAATCCCCTGCTTTTGCAGTAGGGGGCAAAATATAATGTGGAGAGTGGCATGGGGAGGTCTGTTGTGGGGGGGTCAGTCTCTGCATAAAAACGGTGATGAGGACAGCAGTGCGATGAACAACCCAAAAAAAATGATGATGTAGCCGACCGCACTTTGGGAGCCGGGGGTTTAAACAAAGGGGTTCATCATGTCAGGAGAGAGTGCGTCAGTGGCGCGTCAGGGGGCGGCACAGCCGAAATGGGTTGTGCGGCCGTGAGTCATCAGGGTAGCAGCAGTGTGAGGTCGGGAGTCAAGCAGCCACGGGGTAAAAAATCCGCTTCGCAGGTCCAAGAAAGGTGCGGCACAGGGGCTCAGTGAGGCAGCGGTGGTAGTAGTCACTCAGTGCGGAGCGTTGGCGGTAAAATCAGATATTCGGCGGTGTGGCAGTTCTTTGTTAAGAAAACGGGAGGAGTGAATTGGGTATATTTATTATCTGTGGGCCGAAAGTAAAGCGTGGCCAGGGAGCTAACGTTGGCACCACGGCCCTGAAATCAACACATGCAGCGTCACCATCCGGTGGCCTGGGAGAACGTGGCTCAGATGTGGTGGTCCATCCTGCCCCCGCAGCAACAGCAGCAGCATAACCAGTGGCACGCATTGCCTTTGCACCAGTCATGGCTCCACCACCTTGCAAAAAAGGAGCTGTTTCTCCTTGACATCATCTCCCGTTCCAGATGCTCCTGCTCCTCGCTGCTCATGGCGCCAGCAGTCATTCAGCTAGGCGATTGCAAACAGTATGCGTCCAACCATCCTAAGATGCAGCAGCTGACCGTGCTCCTGTCCAAGTTGTTGGTACTACAGTCCCTCCCTTTCCAAATGGTGGACTCTGCACCATTCAGAGAACTAATGGCTTGTGCCGAGCCGAGATGGAGAGTTCCAAGCCGTAATTTCTTTTTCCAAAAAGGCAGGTACCAGCACTTCATAAAATATGTAGAACAGAAGGTGGGCCATTTCCTTGAGCTTATCGGTTTGTTCCCAGGTGGAAGGCAGCGCGGACGTCTGGAGCTGTAATACGGTTTCAGGGCCAGTACATGTCCTTTACGGCCCATTGGGTGAATGTGCTTCCTAGCCAGGCACACCAACAACTTGGACAGGAGACGCCCCTTTCTCCTCCCCGTTTTCAAACTGCGGCTCCTGCGCCAATGTCCGCCTCCTCCTCCTCCACCCACCACCATCTCAGCCTCCCCCAAGTACTGTCCATCATACCACATTTTGTAGGGCACAGCGGTTGTCACGCAGTTCTACACCTGGCTTGCCTCGGCGAACGAAGTCACACAGGGGAGGAACTGCTCCGGTCATGCAGCAAGAAACGATGTGTGGCTTTCTCCGCGGCCAACTGCAAAATTTGGAAACCCCTGGTGACGGACAATGGGGAGGAACATGGTGTCCCCGCTGCAACCCAGGAGGGATGGTCCATGCGCCCTGCATGGCGCATGTGGGTTTAATTTGGTTGTGGGAAAAGGTTTTCCCGAAGTCTTCCACCCATCTCAGAAACATTCTGAAAATGGCCAGGAAACTGTGCATGCACTTTATCATTCGTACAAAGCCAGGACACCCTCCTCGAATTGCAGCGGCAGAAGGGCCTCCCCAACACACTTGATATGCGATGTTTCACCCCTTGGAATTCCAGCCCGCACATGTTGGACCAACGGGATGAAACAGAGAAAAAGGGCCCTAAATTTATTTTTTGATGATCCAGGGGACAGGAGTACTCCCCTTTTGTAACTTTGATGTCACCCGGGGGCAGCTCTTTCATGACACCTGCGTTTTTGAGGCATTCGAGGAGGCCACTTTATTTGTCAGTCGCCAGGCTATGGGATGAATAACGTTTATTCCACTGCTTCTTTTCCTGGAACAGATGCTGAAAATCTGTCTGGACAGGGACTGGAAACGTGGCGACTACATCTCACGGCCACATGAGTCCGGTGGGGACTGAAATGGAGGAGGAGGAGGAGATAGGAGCAGAAGCATTGTCTGGTGAAATGAGTGGATTTTCTACCCAGGTGACAGAGAGGAGGAGCAGGAGCAGCTGGAGGGGGTTTAGATGGAGATGAGGAAGACGAGGCAGATGACCCGCAAGCACCGTGGCAAAATACAGTGGAGATGGAGGCAGGGAGCCCCTCGGAGTCACTTGTGCAGATGGCCCGCAGCATGCTGATTTGCCTGGCTAGTGACAGCCGAATAGTCAGCATCCGGCAGTGGGATGACTTCTGGCTCTCCACCCTATTGGACCCTCGCTACCGGGCCAAAATGGGAACCTTTTTCCCAGCTGCTGAGAGGGAGGACAAACTCAAATACTATAGGGAAATCCTCCGTAGTCAGCCACACATCTGCTTACAATTTCTCCATCTGCCACCAACCATCTTTACCAGGGACTGGTATTGCCACCCACCTCCACACTCTGTCATTGTGCCACTCTATGACCTCATGCTGCTGCTACTGTTGCTGGTGCAGTGACATCCACACGGTGTCATTGTGCCACTCTGTGGCCTTTCTCCTGTTTTTGACACCTCCAGAATGTCATTGTGCCACTGCCTGACCTCATGCTGCTGCCGTACCCTCCACACTCTTTCATTGTGCCACTCTCTGACCTCATTTCTGCTGCTGCGGTCACCTCCACTCTCTTGTCATTGTGCCACTCTGTGGCCTACTACTCTTTTGCCACCTCCAGTATGTCATTGTGCCACTGCCTGACTCATGCTGCTGCGTACCCTCCACACTCTGTCATTGTGCCACTGTCTGACCTCATGCTGCTACTGCCGTCACCTCCGCTCTCTGTCATTGTGCCACTCCTTGGCCTACTACTGTTTAACCAGCTCCAGAATGTCATTGTGCCACTCCCTGACCTCATGCTGCTGCTGCCGTGTCCTCCACACTGTGTCATTGTGCCACTCTGTGGCCTACTCCTGTTTTTGCCACCTCCAGAATGTCATTGTGCCACTGTCTGACCTCATGCTGCTGCTGCCGTTACCTCCACACTGTGTCATTGTGCCACTCTGTGGCCTACTCCAGTTTTTGCCACCTCCAGAATGTCATTGTGCCAGTGTCTGACCTCATGCTGCTGCCGCCGTCACATCCACGCTCTATCATTGTGCCACTCTGTGGCCTACCCCAGTTTTTGCCACCCCCAGAATGTCATTGTGCCACTGTCTGACCTTATGCTGCTGCCGCCGTCACCTCCACTCTCTGTCATTGTGCCACTCTGTGGCCTACTCCAGTTTTTGCCACCTCCAGAATGTCATTGTGCCAGTGTCTGACCTCATGCTGCTGCCACCGTCACCTCCACTCTCTGTCATTGTGCCACTCTGTGGCCTACTACTGTTTTGCCACCACCAGAATGTCATTGTGCCACTGTCTGACCTCATGCTGCTGCCGCCGTCACCTCCAATCTCTGTCATTGTGCCACTCTGTGGCCTACTCCAGTTTTTGCCACCTCCAGAATGTCATTGTGCCAGTCTCTGACCTCATGCTGCTGCCACCGTCACCTCCACTCTCTGTCATTGTGCCACTCTGTGGCCTACTACTGTTTTGCCACCTCCAGAATGTCATTGTGCCACTGTCTGACCTCATGCTGATGCTGCCGTGACCTACCACTGTGTCATTGTGCCACTGTCTGACCTCATGCTGCTGCTGTGGCTGCTGCCGTGACCTACACACTCTGTCATTGTGCCACTGTCTGACCTCATGCTGCTGCTGTGGCTGCTGCCGTGACCTACACACTGTGTCATTGTGCCACTCTGTGGCCTACTCCTGTTTTTGCCACCTCTAGAATGTCATTGTGCCACTCTCTGACCTCATGCTGCTGTGGCTGCCGCCGTCACCTCCACACTCTGTCACTGATGTTGCCACCTGAGCCCTCAGTTTGTTTTTGTCCAGCTGTCACTGCCATGACTTTATCAGGCTACATTCTTCCTTCAGTTTTTTGGTCAGTTTTGCCCCCGTAAGTGCCCAGGGAATTTTATAGTGAAGCGATTCTAAGAGCGGCGGGAGTCATATGCGTGTCATACTAAAACACAACATTGTATGAAGACCAAACCAAGCTCCCTCTGCATAGTTAAGCATGGCACAATGTTCTACAGCACCCTGCAGGCTCTGTGCAGCCTGGAAATAGCTGTTTTTTAACATGATTCGTCCTGAAGTAATTCGGCGAAGTGACCGAACCAAATTTTTGAGAAATTCGCCCATCTCTAGTTATGTTGCGAGTGGTCAGGCTTTGTACAACGACACCGTTGAGGAGGACGGCGGTGACAGGCAAACACTAATCGATGTAGCCGATCGCACATGGGGAGCCGGGAGGAGAAGCAGGCGAGGCTGGGAACAAGTTATTCTGGTGCCCTAGTTAAACAAGGCATAAAGTGCCCCCCAAACGGAAAATTCAGTCCACTCATTGCCTCCTTGTGCCAAAGCCGTCTTAAACAGAATTACGGGCCCCTGGGCATGGCACTGCAGTGGGCCTGCCCCCATACATGACATCATCACACTTGGCCAGGCTCGAGCTCCCCTTTCCCCCCAAGCACACCCATATTATCACCCCACTTATATCTGGACACCGGCATCCTGCAGCCTATAAGACTATTTGGCAGGGTAGAGAGCCTTTGGCTCCCTTCTCCACCATAATTTTTTAACTGTTTGCATGTCCTAAAATCACATGAACAGTTAAATAAGCAAAGCTAGCCAAGGGATCCAGGGTATGTTTCTTGTATTTCTGGGACATACACACAATACTTGGGGCTCCTATACTTGTGGGGCCCACGGGCAACTGCCTAGTTTGCCCAATGGAAAAGATGGCCCTGCTTGTTCCCCCCTTTTCTCCCTGGGATGAAGTGGCGCCCTACGCGGTCGCCTACCCTCGACTACCCATTGTCCCGGTCCTGGAAGCATTCCGTTATCTCTACATTAAGTTTTAGGAGACAGGAGGAGAAGAAGGAGGATTTGGATGACAGACAATCTGGGATCTTGGACAGTAGAGAGTTAATGTCTGGGCCGGAGATGTAAAGTTGGGTGTCATCAGCATACTGGTGGTTTTGAAAGCCATGTGATGCTATCAGCTGACCTCGACCAACAGTGTACAAGGGTTCATCATTATCATTGGGAGAAGAGAGCAGCAGCTTGCGTGTCAGGGAGCCCGTAAGTCGGTAGTGTGGCCAGGAGTCAGCAGGGTGGCAGCAGTGCGAGGTTGGGAGCCAAACGGCCACGATTTAGACCACCCACTTTGCAGGTCTCAGAAAGTAGCAGCACAGGGGCTCACGCGGGTCAGCGGCGGTAACAATCAGTCAGTGCGGAGCTTTGGGTGGTTTTAAAAAATCCCTACTCGGGGGTGTGTGGTTTTTTTGACGAGACACCAGGGGGGGGGTTTAAAAAATAACTATATGTAGAATCTGTGGGCAGAAATTTAAAAGCGTGACCGGGCCTAACTTTGGCCCCACGGTCTGTATACATATGCAGTGTCACCCATACGTGTTTTGATGTGGTGGTCCATCGTCCCAACGTTTAGCACCCAGTGGAGCCCCCCTTTCAGGCAGTCAAGGCTTCACCCCCTGGGGGGGTTGACAACTCCCTGTCTTTTACTATTACCGGGTTTCCAGATACTCCTGCTCCTGGGCACTCATGGTCCCAGCGTCGTTCCCCAAGAAAATTTTGCCAAGAGACAGCAGTATACATCTAGCCACCCAAAAAGTGAGAAGCTTCCCGGCTTGTTCAGTTTTTACTCGTCCCTCCCTTTTCAAGGGTGGACTCTGCACATTCAAAAAAAAGGGCCCGGGAAAACTTGGCATTCATTTCAGTATTGTCGACACGGGTGTGGCCTCTGGACCACCGCAAAGCGGTTTGGGGTAGGGGCCACGCCAGGGAGGGGGGGTTAAAACCCATTTTTTACAGAGCCCGCGGCAAGGCAGGATGTACTTTCTGCGGGGGGGGAGTCCTCCAGGCCTACCCCTGCGCGACTAGCTTGGGTGGCGGAGGGGGAGGTACGAATCGTAAGACAAAAAACTCGTAGTCAAAGGTCAGGCCAAAGGTTTCAGGGCAGGCGGCGGAGATTAAAGGTCAGGTATGTAGCAAAAAGGTGGGTACAGGGGCAGACGGGAAAACGAGAATGGGGAAATTGATTAACTAATACATATTTAAACGGGGGGAAATTTATGAACAGGGGACATTGCTAAACGGGAATAAATTTTTAAACAGGGGAAAATTATTAAAAACGGGGGAAATTGATGAACAGGAGGAAAAAAATTGATGAACGGGAAAAAAAATATTTAAAAGGGGGGGAAAAATTGAAAAAGGGGAAATTGTTGAAAAGGTTAACAGGGGAGGGCCTCCCCTTTTCCACCGTTAAAGGGAGGGGCCCCCCCCCTTTTTTAATGGAAAAAATTTTTTTTTAAACAAACCCCCTTTTTTTCAAAACCACACCTTTTTTTTTCTTTTTTTTCCCTTTCCAAATCAATTAAACCAAAATAAAAAACAAAATAACCAAAAATTCCTTATTATTCTCCCTTCTTCAAGTTCCGTACGCTGCTTTTGAAAAAAATGGATTCAACCCCCATTTTTTTAACTTCTGGTTTTATTTCCGTTTTCCTCTGGTTTGGTATGCGGGCTTGCCCCCTCGCCAAAAAAACTTCCAGCCAATTCCCCTCAATCTGCAAGAAGCGGGGGTGTTGCCCCCCTCTCGTTGCCCAAATTGTGCTGACTGTCCCCAAATTTTTCGTCCTCGTTGTATGTGGCGCTGAGCCCAGACCCAAGTAGATCCCGGCTGAGGGAAACCCGGGTGGGAAAAGTGGGGGGTTGAGGACAAAGAGGGCCCCTGACCCGCTCCCGGGCCATGCCCAAATAAGGGTTTTTGTTTGACGTTCCCCCAAATCTTTGGTGGTGTTGCAGATGTCATTGGGAGGAAAATGGTTAGTAACCCAAAAAAAGAAAACCTTGGGTTGCTGAAACAACCACGGCCTAGATACACCGGCAGTTTGGCCCCACCGAGTGACCCCCGCTGCGACGTCCCCTTTCTGTTTCTGTGCCTGTGCCTGCTCCCGGGAAAGTTTGGCCACTGCCACCGAGTGAAGAGCTGCCCCCTCTTGTTGACATATGTTTGTTTAAAAGTATGATTGTTTTGAAGATATCTGTTATGATAAATACACACCTGTTTTGACTCCCAAAAAAACCCACTTTCAAAACTTGGGTAACCCTTGGTTATTTGCGCTCCCCAAATGGCCAGGAAAAATTTACTTGTATGTTCGTTTAAAAACACTGTTTTTTTACGAATATAAAAGCACAAACAGGTTAATTAAACTTCGGATATGAAATTTTGCTCGCCAAAATTTCTTCTTTGGCGTTTTTAAAAACATGTTCTTTTAGAAGGTCCCGGAAAAAAAAAATTAAATTAACCCCTTTGGGTGTATATTTCGCAAAAGAAATTCTCCAAAAATTACCTTTGTTTCTTTAAACCCCTTATTTTACGGGCACAAAAACAAATAACTGTAATTAAACCTTTTTATAATTAGCTACCCCAAAAAAATTTCTTTCTTAAAAAACCCCTTTCTTTTTCCCCCCAAAAAACCCAAATTAACATTTCAAAAACCCCTAAATCAAAAAAAAAATTATTTGGATTTAAAAACGTGTTTCTTTAATGAATACAGCAGCAACAGGTTAGTAAACCCCTTTGGGTTTTCAATTTGCCCCAAGAATGGAGAAGCATTAAAAATTTTTTGAGCTAATTGGACGCCCCTGGACTTCAAAATTTCATTTCCCCAAAACAAAAATTTGATTTAAAAGAAACAGTCTCTAGAAAAAATTTTTGGGACACCCCCAAAAATTGCTTATAAAAGTTATTTCTGTAGTATGAGTTTCAGTGCTTCCCTCACAGCAAGTGAGGCAGTGTGAGCTGTCACTCCCCCGGCTTATATATTGCGGTGAATCACAGAATCCCGCGGTCTCTGATTGGCTTCATCTCTGCCATGTTATTTAAAAACTCGCCTTTCTTCCCCAGACTTCTTCCCCAATTTAACCCTTGTGCCCCCAAAATTTTTTCAATTAAAAACACGCTTCGTTCCCGCGAATCACCCCAAACTTTGACTTCGTTCAGAATCTAAGTTTTCCTGAGATTCTAAACAAATTCCACTTCGTTAGAATCGATTCGTCCATCTCTAGTTAGGATCCATTAGCAGAACTGAGCTCTAGTCTTGCTTTTTAGGAAAGAGATGTCTTAGGATGAGGACTGAGTCCTGCTCTTTCGGAGTCAGGATTATCTCCCGGTCATAGACCTCTGATGAGGTGGTTAACCAGATCCTGGTTAATCATCTCTTCTTTGAATCATCTACCTGTACTTTGAATGTTTGTCCTTTATTTAGTTCTTGTCGATTTGGCCTTAGTGCGTTCTCTGGTGCTAGAGGGATATACTGATGCAGTTTTCAACAGAAATATGAAAAATTTAATAAATAACAAGTGCGATTAGTCAACCCCTCTAATACACGTCAAAGTTCCTCATAATAGAACCTTTTAATCTAATGCTCAAAATTGAGCATTTGAATTAATTTAACAGTTAAGAGATAACATTTTTATTGATCGCAAATCAAAGTTTGGCAATTAATAGATATTTATTGTGTCTTTTTAGCTTTGCTTCATCATCGAGCTAATGGCAGAATGGAATGGAACATCAATGAACACATTCATCCTGACTGGTATTACCGACCTGTCTTGGCTTCAGAAATTCCTCTTTGTTTTAGTCCTCTTCTTTTATATTCTTGATGTATTGGGAAACTTCATTATTGTGTATCTAGTTATCCGGGATGTATCTCTACATTCCCCAATGTATTTCCTACTGGCTAACCTTTCCTTTGTGGATATTTGCTTTTCATCTATTACAGTTCCCAAAATGATGGTCGGGTTCTTCATGGAGAACGCTATCAGTCTTCAAGGCTGTGTTGCACAAATGTATTTCTTTCATTTCTTGGGATGTACAGAAGGCATTCTCCTGACATCAATGGGCTATGACAGATATGTTGCCATCTGTCATCCACTACGATACAGTACCTTAATGCGAAAAACTGTATGTATTCAGTTGGTGTTAACGGCATGGGTCATTGGCCTCACCACATCACTCGTTCATGCAATAATGACATCGTTTCTCCCATTCTGTAACTCAAACAAGATCAAACACTTTTTCTGTGATGTGAAACCAGTAATAAAGTTGGCCTGTGCAGACATCCACCTCAATGAGGCCTTACTGACTAACGTACTGGGATTTCTAAGCACCAGCACCTTTGTAATGACTATTATATCCTATGTTTATATAATCCTTAAACTGATGACAATACGCTCATCACAAGGAAGGTCTAAGGCTTTTTCGACGTGTTCTTCTCACTTGACTGTGGTCATTCTCTTTTATGGCACAGCTATGTGCACCTATCTTGGGCCATCCTCAGAGAACTCCATAGAGAAAGACAGGATAGCTGCTGTACTGTTCACCGTTATCACTCCAGCGATGAATCCAATAATATACACTTTAAGAAATCAGGAGGTCAGAAAATCAGTGAAGAAGCTCATTAAACATGAATTTTTGTAAATCATTATTTCGGTTATTGTTTTATAAAATGATGGCATTGATACTAACCTCACAAACCTCATGAATTTACATAATTAAATTAATACATAAACTAAACTTGAATTTTAAGACTTCATTCTTCTACACTCTTGTCTGTAGGCTGTGTGTCATATTGCAGTTCAAAATGAAGCATACACCTGATATTATGTATGTAATGTACTATATGTGATAATCTGTTACCTATTGTATTATTTCAAGAGTTACTAAAATCAGTAAAAAAAAAATCCTACTTTCTATAGTGTCATCAGGACAATCAAATACTTGGAAGTCTTGCTCCCCAAGGATCTGTCATATTTTAATCCTTTAAAGGGGTTGTCTCACTACAAGGATTGCTTTTCATGTTAAAGATCTTGCAAAAACAAATCAATTTGCAATATGTGTCCATTAGCAGTGTCCTACCTATTCCTAGACATCCCATCTTTTATGGGCTGCATAAGCTCCTCAGGTTGCTATAACTACAGACCTGTTAAATCTCTTCTGATAGGCTGCATCAGCTCCTCAGGTCGCTATGGCTACAAATCTGTCTGATCTCTCCTGATAGTCTGCAAGTGCTGGTCGCTATAGGTACAGACCTGCAGGCCAGTAGTAGCCAGTAGAACCCAGTAAACACGTCCCTGAATTAAAAAATAAAACTGAGAAAACAGGACTGAGGAGACAACCCCTTTAAGAAAATCATCCATCTTAATGTGATCAGGCTACATTTTTATGTGGAGCCACATGGTATATGGGGCCATCAGATTTCCTCCAATTGGAAGTTGTGAAAGAACTATAAACAATATTAAGATCCAATGTATGGGGTCTTTGTTCCTGTGGGAGATAAACTCATCCAGAGGACACTGCAGTATTCCCCTCCCGTCACTGAGAATTACTGTTCCCTTTCTCAATAGGAAGTGGTAACATTCAGTAGTCAGTTTTGTAGACACTTCCAGGAGTAATAACAAAGCAGTGACACAATGCAGAATTCTAATTATTATATTTTATTATAATATTTTTGCAGCAATACCAGTTAAATTTTACTTTTTTTATTTTATCTTTCTATTTGTAAAATGTGCCTGAGGCATTGTATAATATCAATAGTAAGATGGGAGCAATGGAGGTCTTCATTAGTGTAGTGCTAAGATATTAATTGACCATCCAGAGTTCATATCCGGAGTATCTCTTTAAGAATATTACATGCGGACAGTTAGCCTGTAAGTTCTGTAAAATTCCTAACACCTGATAATGCTTACTGAAAAATGTTGCAAGTTACCACATAGATCCTACACATAGCTCTCTTATCAGTGTTCCTCACATAATTTTGTTATGAGAACGCTGTACCACATAACACTAGTCGATGGGAATGCAGGTGTTCATGGCTTAGTACCAGGAGCATTCAACATCCGATGATGAATTTTTCCAGTGCCAGGTTAACATCTGAAGAACTGGCCATTTGGAGGAAGGAGGCCTTAAACTGGACAAATACTGATCTGCTAGTTTGCGTAACACTTAGTTACGCAAGCATTTGTTTTCAAATGAGATATAAGCTGAGAAAGTTTACTGCGAAGCTAGAAGCCTGAAGACCTGTGGGATACAGAGGGACGCCTCACCACCACAGTGTGGAACCCAGGAATCTCTCTATCTTCGCTGTTCACTTCTCACAGCTGGTGTTCCGGATAGATGATGCATATGATTCCTGGTGAAGCTTTGACCTGTATAGAGGTGTATAGGGGACGCAGAGATGGCCTAGCAATTCTCTCTATCTTCGCTCGCCCATTTCTCCCAGCTGATGCCAGATAGATGAAGCATATGATTCCTGGTGAAGCTTTGACCTGTATAGAGGTGTAATGTAAGTATTTGTAATCCATATTATACGTGAATTGCCTTTGTAATTTGTATTATACAAAAGTGTACGCAATATTTTCCTTTATTTTTATGTAATCACTGAATTCTTCATATAATAAAGTTAATAAAGCATTTGATGTTGCCTTTTTTAAAGCCATATCCGACTCCTTAAAATAGTTGGCAAAACAATTAGGATGCCATGTCAACCAGTCAGCACGCTGTGATCTTGTATCAAGGGGGAAGGGCAATCTGGTACTGTTTTCTGAATACAACTAACAGCTCAGCCACTACCTGCCCCCAAAAGAGCCAATGAGCCAGATCCATACTCCCTTCCCAACATCATGATGTAAAATGTACGTCAAATGTTGGGAAGGGATTAAACAGATATATCAGAAAATTAGTTATTGTTTAAATTAGGTTTTATGTTAAATAGTGTTGAGCGATTTTTATCGACAAAGTTGAAATCGGAAAGGTTTTTATAGTGATCGAAATTCCAGTTTCATGCGATAATTATGGTTAAAATTGGTGCTCATCTATTAAGATCGCGCCTTTTTTCGCGCTTCCTGTAATTTTGGCGGCCAGAAAATTCAGATTACAGAATAGTGCTGGGTGTGAGATGTGTGTTCGCGACGTATGTCTGGGATGTGTATGGTGCGATTGGCTGGTAAAATATAACATGAAACTCGTTTTTTCATAGAACATGCGGTTTCTGTTTTCAGCCTCAGTGTATCAGCGTCTCATAGGGATAGGACCGGCCGTTCTGCCTGTGGCCAAACAGATCAGCGAAAATTAGTCTATTTTCTGACACAGAGATAACCCGTTACTATAGCTGTGATCCCTTCAATTAGTACATTAGGGATTAGTAAACATTTTTATGTAGTTAGATAGGAATTTTAAAGCAAATCTACCACTGTAAAAATTCATAATTCGAAGGCGGTGGGGCGGGGGGGGGCCCGGGGGCGACCACAGTCAAGCTCAATCTTTAACCCTTAAGCCGAACGCCTCGGAAAAGTAGTAATGACCAGAAGAACATTTTTTTTAGGTTTTTGCCTCTTGCGTTTTTAAACAGTTTGTAACTTTTTTTATTTTTTTCATGACGCAGTTGGATGAGGCCTCGTTTTTTCGAGACAAGTTGTAAGTTTATAAGGGAATTGTTTTAGTACACTTATATATAATTGCAGTATTTTTTTTTTTTTTTTACAAAAATGTTTTTGTTTTTTTAATTTTTTTTTTACACCATTCACATTTCACACTTAATACTTGTTTGAGATTATTTCTACAGGTTATTTTACGGTCGGGTGGATACCAAAAATATGTGTAGGTTTTTATGTGGTGTAATATATGTACAATTATTTTTTATTTAAATATTTTTTTTCATTTTATTATTTATTTTTTTTATTCTTTTTTTTTACACTTTTTATGGTTTTTTTGTACTTTTTTTTGACTAACATGAAGGGTGAACTGTAAAATTTTTATTTTATTTTTCTTTTTACACTTTGTAATTGTATTTGAATATTTCATATATGCTTAATTCATGCTAATCTGTGTCAGTCGACCAGGCTGTGATTAGGACAGCTCACAGCTGCATACTAATCACTGGCTTCTATACACAGAAAACTCTGGGGGCCATGCTAGGTCCCCAGAGCTGACTGTGCAGCGGTTCCCTGAGCATCTGTACGGGTGATGGGATACGGGCGTTCGATCACCGATCAGAGCCAGGGGATATTGATTGCGCTGCGGTAACGCACCGCCGACAATCTATGGGTTAGCATCGGGTTGCTGGTGGTTTTCTCCGCTCCCCGATGCATGGCAGGAGATGCTCTTGTGGGTTAGGGGCTGTGTAGTTCAGCCCCGATCCTAGCGCAGCTGTGGCGCCAGGGAGCCCTCCGCAAACCAGATGTCTGCAGCGACGTCATACGAAGTCGCGCGACGAACCCGACCCGCAACGCCGCCGTTCAAGACGTGTGAGCGGTCGTTTAATGCGGTTAACAGAACACTGGATAAAGTTCACCAAGAATTAGTGTAGTTAATTGTTGTGGATTATCTTTTAGAATTATTCAAACAGTTTGTATTGAAATATTTTCTGGATATTGGGCAGCCTGACAACTTATATTGGATATAACATCATTTCTAGTAACTGCAGGTCTCTTTGTTAGCTGCAAAACTCACTTTTATTATACAGTTATACAATTTCAGATAGGTGTTTCAATTTTACCATTACACTGTGACTGTTTATATTTTCAACTTGCACTTAAATTACAAACCAGCAATCTTGTAGTCAGCAACAGGTGTTTGTTGCCAAAATAATACCGAGTATCTTACGGAAAACATCATAGTTACGTGTTTTTGACTTTTGCGCCCAGCACTGTTTTCATTGGTGACGCAGAATCTATGTAATCTCTAAAACAGCAATTATATTTCACCACATGTGATTGAAATGTGCAAAAAAATACTAGTTACTTTTATCAAAACATAACTGTTAGTGTTTGTGACTTTTGCCACAGATCTGTTCATTGACGAAGATCTACGTTAAATCTTTAAAACAGAAATCTATATTACTCCACAGGTGAATTGAAGGTGCAAAAAATTACAGCTTATTATATCAAAACATAACTAGTTACGTGTTTTTGAATTTTGCGCAGCTCAGCTCTGTTCAATTGACGCGTAGCTTCTACGTAAATCTTAACAGCAATTCATTTATTCACCACAGGTGATTGAAGGTGAAAAAATACGTTTATTATATCAAAACATAACAGTTATCGTGTTTTTTTTGCTTTTGCGCAACCAGCACTGTTCATTGACGCCTGCATCTCGTAAATCTTAAAACAGCAATTCTTTATTCAACACAGTGTGAATTTGAAAGTGTGCAAAAATTCACAGTTTATTATATCAAAACATAACCAGTTAAGTGGTTTTTTGTACTTTTGCGCAATCAGCACTGTTCTTTGAGCGATCATTACGATAATCGTTACAACTACAGCAAATTTCATATTCACCCCAGGTGAATGAAAGTGCAAAAATACAAGTTTATTATATCAAACATAACAGTTACGTGTTTTTTTGACTTTTGCGCACTCTGCACTGTCATTGACGCAGCATATACGTATCTTTAAAACAAAGCAATTCTTTATTCACCACGGGTGAATTGAAAGGTGCAAAAAATACAGTTTATATATATCATTAACATAAACAGTTAGTGTTTATTGACTTGCGCACCAGGCACTGTTCATTGACGCTGCCAATCTACGTTAATCTTAATTAGGCAATTATATTCACCACAGTGGTGATTTGAAAGGTTGCAAAAAATAAGTTTAATTTTTATCAAAAAACATATCTGTACGTTGTTTTTGACTTTGCGCTAGTCTGCAATGTTCATTGTTCGCCCTGCATTAGTAGATATTAAAACGCAATTTATATTCACACAGGTGAATTGATGAAAGGTGCAAATAAATCTAGTTTTATATCAAAAACATATACAGTTACGTGTTTTTGACTTTTGGCACCCAGCACTGTTCATTGACGCAGCATCTACGTAGATTCTTAACATTGCAATTCTATATTCACCTCAGGTGAATGAAGGTGTCAAAAAAATACAGGCTTTATTTTTCTAAAAATAACAGTTACGCTGTTTTTTTTGAACCTTTTTTTTTTTTTGCGCACCAGCACTGTTTATTGACGCTAGCATCTACGTAAATCTTAAAATAGACAATTCTATATTCACACAGTGTGATTGAAAGGTGCCAAAAAATACAGTTTATTATATCCAAATCATAACTGTTACGTGTTTTTTGACTTTTGCGCACCAAGAACAGTTCATTGACGCAGATCTAGTAAATCCTAAAAACAGCATTCTAGTTTCACCACAGGTGATTGAAAGGTGCAAAATATACCGTTTATCTTTTACCAAAAGATAACAAAATACGTGTTTTTTGGATTTTGCCAGTCCAGATTTGTTTGATAGACACTTGCAGTTAAATTTGAATCCAGAAATTTTTGTTTTGATAGAGGGATTTAGAGATAGAATAAGCCTGTGATTTGCCGTCTTTTAATAAGAGACTTTCCAAAACTATTCATACCTTCTAAATTTTTATATTTCTGAAAACATGGAAGCGAAGGCAGGTGTAGCGAGCAAAGAGGGGGGTGGTGAGCACATGGTGGTAGAGGTACGAGAGAAGGTGCTACTTCAGTGCGATGGCGACAACACGCATGCTCCAGCGGATCCGTCAGTTGCTGGACCATCAGGCTGTCATCGCTGTGGTCAGGGCCCTGTGGAATTAAGTAACGGAACATCGTCGCCAATCTGTCATTCAGTGGATAATGCAACCTATGCATCTAGCAGTCTATACCTCCTCGTCCTGCAGTCCGGACACAAATGTCGTCATCAGCATCATCTGCATCACGTCAACATTGAAGCAGCAATGTCAACTTGTTACACCACTGTGGATAATCCATGTCTGAAGTCCA
The DNA here is from genome assembly GCA_025379985.1 of Phyllomedusa bahiana. Classification (NCBI taxonomy): domain Eukaryota; kingdom Metazoa; phylum Chordata; class Amphibia; order Anura; family Hylidae; genus Phyllomedusa; species Phyllomedusa bahiana. The sequence continues at coordinate 10,085 of JAODAL010035237.1, read as the reverse complement.
CTCTGATGACAAAATGCGTGTTGGGTGGTCAGAATGTCATGTTAAAAGATCAGAGGATGATTTAGAATTGCTCTGACGCCCAGTTACATGATTTGCCATCAGAGCGAGGTGATATGGAGGTGTAGGAAGCCGGGTCAATCGGCAAAAAATCCCTGGGCGGTCGGCAACGCCTTGCAGTGCTTGCTGTACGCCGCAGCTTTGGATGCAGATAGTCAGGTACGACCATGAGTCACCTGTGTTGTTGAATGATGATGATGACGACATTGCGGAATCCATCCTTGGTTTTTCCGCAGACTTTTGCTTGCGAGCCCTTCATCACGTGGACGAGGAGGAAGAACGATGGGGTAGTTGTCAATACGTGGGTCCCGCTCAATAAGGGATGTGGGCGAGTGGGCGGTCGCAGATGTCGCTGATATGATTCCGACAGCACGGTCAGCGACAAACCCCAAGACTCCCTACGCTTATCGACGTCATAAAAGGTCCAGGACCTCTCTAGCTGGGGCTTCTTTTGAGCAGCCTATGATTCACCCCGCGTTGTTTATGCGCCTTTGCCGTAATCGCCAAAGTAGAGGAAGAACTTAAGTGGTTTTAACCCACACCTACATGTCTAGTCACATGCAGCGGAATGACATGAGTTGAAATATGGAGGGAACCATTGGCCAAAAAAGGCCTGACCGAAAGAACCGGCCTCAAATACCGCACTGTCACACCTCTGTATCGCCTCCTCCTCCTCCGCCACCACCTAGCGTTCCTATGCTGCCCATGTCTCTCAGAGTCATGATCAGGGATCAGCCTCCGCTTCTGCTCCCTCCGTCGCACCGAGTAACTTCCAGCACCACCACGAGAACCCATCCTACTCCTTCTCCTTCCGGCAGTTTGACTCGACCTGCACTGCGAATACAGAGCTCCAGTCTAGCTGCAGCCTTCTGTCTTCAGGTTAGGGAGCAGAAAGAAACCAACTTTTAACCCAAACCCATCCCAAAGTCAAAAGCCTGCAACGTCGGCGATTGCCAGGCTTATTGGCGCTTTGGAAATGTTGCCTTTCCGTTCTGGTGGAGAAAAAGATGGGTTCCTCCAAGTCATGGCCCTCGCTTCGCCCCACCAAAATACAGATGCCGAGCAGGCATTTCTTTGCCAGCAAGCCGTCCTGCCATGGCCAGCCAGTGTATCTAAAATTATTTCAAGGCGTTGTCTGCTCTGTTGTTCCGGAAAGTCCATCTCAACATCCAGACTCATGGACTTTAGTAAGACAAGGCAAGGCCGGTCTATCTCTGTGTCAGCTCACTGGAGTGAGTGGGTGGATTGTCTCTGGGGGTGACGGTGGTCTCAGGCTCGGCGCGAACGCTCTTCAATAAACTGCGGGATGGTGCAGGGATATTTCCCCCAAGGTCTCTGGTGGCATCACGTGCCCAGAGACACCAGGCCGTGTTGAAATAGAATAACTGCCTTGGAGGGGACACGTCCTCACACACAGGTTTCAGGAGATGTGGACGTGGCTCTAAGCAACGAGACCGAGCGCTGGCTGGGTGACAAGAACCTATGTGCCAGGCAAGTGCGTGTGTCGGATAAACGTGGCGAATCTGCTGGGACCGCCGTAGATCGGTTAGGCTGGTGCCATCAATCCTTGATGGCATTTTCAGGAAACCTTGTCGTCTCACGAATTTCTAAGAGCTACGGGTCTGGACTGAATGCACTGGAAGAAGGATCGAGGTCTGAGAGTTCGCACTTCCGCTGTTGCACCGCTGCGTTCGTCGCATGGCACTGCTCTTGTGCAGCGTTCAGCTAGGCCTCCCCGTCACAAACTTTCTCTTGTTGACGTGGCAACACGCTGATTCCACCCTCCACAATGCTCCAGCTCGATTGTGGCAGCAGCGCAATGCCATTAAGCAGTACGAAGTGACACATGGCCTGAACAGCAGCTGGTCCGGACTCGGGGTGTTGAACCACCGAGAGTGGAGGACAGGTGAAAAGAGCTTGCTACCCATCCTTGCCCGTTTTGCAAGAAGCCACCAAAATGGTCGAGTGCGACAATGGCCCTTGTCCAGCATGAGCATTGTGGTGATCTTGTTTGGAGACGATCGTTGGACTCTCTGAAACAATCAGGTTCCAGCCAGCGACGTGAGGAGGAGACGGTTCACAGATGACGGAACTACGGAGCCTTCTCTTCCAGTTAATCTCCACAAGGCCGTCTGTTTCACAATTTCATCACGAGGTCTTCATTAGGCAGTGGTTCGGGGTTCCAGAGCATAGTTGCAAGAGGGTGGCGCATCAGCTCTCAGTGGTGCATCAATCTCAGGCATGTCAGGGCTGTGTTGAAGCTGTGCGGAGGCTGCGGAGAGGAGGAGGAGGAGGTATTCCTAGGACACGATTGTTACCGACGGCCTGCCTTGGAAGAGGTTGGCGCGAATTTGAGGCGGTGGGGAAGGATGAGGAAGATCAGTTTGCTAGTGGCCATCGACCCAGAGGCTTGGTGAAATAAAGGTCCATCTCTCCAATGGAGTGCTTGGATTGCTTCCATTTCCTACAACATGATCTTCATTAAGGCCTCAAATGAACAACAGTTACTGGGTGGCCACCCTCATGGATACCCAGGTACAATAACAAAAATCTCCTGCACTATTCCTTCAAACCAACAAATGAGAGTAAAATGCAGGAAACTGGAGCCTTGCTGATTGATCAATGGAGACAATCTGTTGCGTCTGTCTTCACGTTCCCAAATGTACACGGGTGGTACTATCGATCGCGGACGTGACAGCAGTAGAGTCCCAAGTAGGCGAGCGGCAGCAGCAGGCAAAGTGGCAGAAGCCTAATGGGTGACTCTGGCATTCTTTGTTTACCACCCTCACCAACGCAAATGCCATGCAGGGCACACAATCCAAACACAGAGATCAGCTTAGATCATGGTTGCACGACTATCTGCGCTCAACACGATGTTTTTGCATGCTGTTCCGGACCCAATAGACTTTGGTATCCAAAATGGTTTACGAATGGCCCGACGCTGGCTCGTCACGCCATGTAGAGTCGTTGTCCTGCCACAGCAGCGTCATTATCTCTGAGCGGACCTTCAGCACAGCTGGAGGAGTCATTTACTGACAAACGCATCCGCGCTTTCCACAGATATGTGGATGGTTTTGAATTCATCAAGATGATCTGGCATGGATCTCTGATGATGTTGTTGCCCCAATTGCCCGGGTACCGATTAGTTGACAGTTCTACTTCTACATTCCTTTTCAAACAGAAATGTCCTCTTGAAAAACTTTTTTTTAAATGATCATTTATTATGCAAATTTTTATTTCTTTTCCCAACGTTCATTTGCTGGTTTTGCTGTTTGAAGGAGACTGTAAATGACAGCAAGGTTCTAATGACAACACACCGTATTGCATTTTACTCATTTATTTAAGAAGTTTTCGAATTGTCAATGGTTTTGAGGGTCATGTTGCTGTGAGGTTACAGCAATAATATGGTCCTTTGGAAACAGAAATGTGGCTTCTAAGGTTGGCATTTCTCCCTCCACAATTTTTTAATAGTGGCTGAGAAAGTATATTTATAATTTTTTGGGAGTCTTGTAGCTGTGTGAATCAGCAATAATCATGGTCCTTTGTAACTGATTGTGGCTTCTAAGTGGCATTTCTCCTTCCACATATTTTAAACAGGGGCTGAGAAGTACTTTTTTTATAATTTTTTGGGTTCATGTGCTTTGTAAATGCAGCAATTTCCAATAGGTCCTATTATAAAAAAAATGTGTTTATAACAGACATTTTTGTTCTTCACAATTGAACAAGTGGCTCAAGGGTCATGCTTTGAATTTTTGGGGCATTTTGCTGTGTCATGCAGCTTTTTATACAGGTTCCTTTTCTTAAAACTGTTGTTTGATAACAGACATTGTCTTGCACAATTGACCAAAGTGGATCAAGGGTCAATGCTTTGAATTTTTTGGGGCAATTTGCTTGTGACATGCAAGCCATTATATACAGGTCCTATTCTTAAAAAAATGTTGTTTCTAACAGACTTTTGTTCTTCACAATGTCAGGAGTGATCATGGGTGGATGGTGCTGTCAGAAACAGGAATTAGGTAGGACACTGTTAATGGTAATATTGCAAAATGACTTGTTTTGCAAGAGATCCTTTTAACCATTAGCTATCATATCCTGTATGAGACATCCAATTTAATACAAATGAATAAAAGAGAAACAAAGACATGGTATAAGTAGGTTTTCAATACTATTTGTAAATTGTGTGTTTTCTAGAATTAATAGTACTAAAAAATTGCATGTACAAAATAGCTTGTTAAAAAAATTCTCTGAAATTGTTACAAGGGATGGTACAGGAAAACTCTGACCAGATGTAGGTTATTCAGAGGACATGTGTATGGAGCACAGGACAGTGAACAACCAGTACAGAGTAATTTCCTCCTGACGTTGAGTAAAATGAGAAAAAAGAATGCCAAGATAAAGGGCACGCCTGGGGTGTAACAGGGAGCGTTAACCACCAGTATTTCCAAGTGTAAGCTTCAATTGGTCCACACTCATTAGGGAAGGGGCAAGCGCTACCAAGTATTGGACTTGTGTAAGAGGAAGGCTGGAGTTCTCACGACTTCCGCTTTCCGCATCTGCTTCAGCACGGACAGTTTTCGTTGGCTGCGTCTCAGGGGCTATTTAACCTGCGTGTTAACTAGATGGACGGACGGCCAGCTGGGCTTTCACGGCACCACTGTAACTCGGCCTGGGTCATGCTGTGGCCCTTGGAAGGTCTAGTCAATGTCCAGTTCAACTAAAATGGTGGTTTGAAAAGACTCCTTTATCCGGCACTTTTAAATGTGGGGGTCATTGAGGTTTGGGGCGATGCTTGTGGCCAGGAACAGTATAGTCAATGTCAGTGAAATAAAATGGTGTGAAAGATACTTTTATCCGGGCCACTTTTTAAATGTGGGGGTACATGCAGGTTTGGGGATCATGCTGTGGCCCGAGGACAGGTATAGTTTCAATGTACAGTTCAAGACTTAAAAATTGGTTGGTTGAAAGATCCATTTTTCGGCACTTTTTAAATGTGGGGGTCTTGCAGGTTTGGGTCATGTGTGGCCATCAGGACACCAAGTATAGTCTAGGTCCAGTGAAAAATAAAATGGTGTTGAAAGACTCCTTTTTCTCGGCATTTTTTAAATGTGGGGGTCATGCAGGCTTGGGGTCATGCTGTGGCCAGGACAGGGTATAGTCAATGTCCAGTGGAAACTAAAATGGTTGTTGGTTGAAAGATCTTTTTCCGGCTCTTTTTTAATGGGGGGGTACATGCAGGTGGGGTCATGATTGTGGCCCAGGACCAGGTATAGTTCAAATGTCCAGGTGAATAACTAATTATGGGGGTTGAATAAGACTCCTTTTTTCGGCACTTTTTTAAATGTGGGGGTTAATGCAGGTTTGGCTCTTGCTGTGGCCAGGACAGGTATAGTCAATTGTCCAGTGAAACTTAAAATGGTGGGAAAGACTCCTTTTCTGGCACTTTTAAATGTGGGGGTTCTGCAGGTTTGGGGCTCATGCTGCGTTCTACGACAGGGATATTCCATGTCCAGTTCAAGTAACATGATGGTTTCATAATCTTACTGCCTTCTGGCACTTTTTATTTTGTGGGTGATGCTCGCGTTAAGGCGTCAGGCTGTGGTACACGACAGGGATTATGGATAGTAAAGGTCTGTGACTTTTTTTCTGTGAATTTTATATCTAAGTGTGTTGCTTAAGATGATCTGCATGTATACCATTGGATGTTGTGGTTGTTTAATTTCAGATTATCTCCAGCCTGTTTGGCGTGTTATTAATGATGGTGTTGTTGCTTATCCATAGGACTTTATTGGTCATCGCGCATAATCGATGCTCTCTATCTGAAAACCTTATAGATAGCGGACCCGACTATCCGTACTATCGATCGACTCTCGATAGCCAAAGCAACTCGACTAACATACTGTTAATAAGTCTATTTTTTAAGTGATTCTGGTAATTTATTTTTCTTTTCAATGTCACCATCTATATAAAAATGTTTTTATTTTATCAACTGAGCCTAGCAATAGGCCAACACTTCGTTGTCTGTAGTGATCACTTTTCAGCAGTCTGCTCCTTATCATAAGAGAGCAGGTTAAAATGACAAGTAAGTTATCTATTATAAAACCAGAGGAGATAACACAATAACTTATGACATTGGTAAAGGTCACAGCTCCTCCTTACCTTTCCTGCACAATGATCTCTGCACAGGTGATAGAGCATGCCTCGATTCTCTCTCATAGAATTCAATGTGTCATCCTCAAACTAAAGGTGACTTTGGTCATGAGTTTCTATAAAGACACTTTAGATATTGCTGGTGTCACAGAGCTGAAAAGCAGCTTTAGTAGATGGTTGTCCAAGAATTATTAAAAAAAAAAAAAAAAAAAATAGAAGATACTTTTCCAGTATTGGGTTTAATAGTATGAATATAAATGAACCACATTCCCAAATTTGGATGTTCTTGAATGTTAAAAACGACATGAAGAGTGTATGGTGTGGGCTCACGTGCTGTGTTTTGCTCCAGATAGCAGCGACATTTGCAAGCAGTTCATCGCAGCCAAGCACCTGCTGCTTAACAGCAGGGAGCGAGTAGATCCTGTTTCTGTGGTAACTACTTTTAGACTAGTTGTGGCTGATTCTCGGCCCACGCATCTAAATGAATGAGGAACGATGCTACGCACCATCCCTCCCTCTGAACACCCCCCAAGCAACGTATAATGCAAGCATGGCGAATTGGTTGCATGGCTTGCCTTCTTGCGCTGGGTTTGTTTCTGCCTATAGACAAGTGATCGCGTCCCCTTGTGGAATAGTGGAACTGGAATAAAAAATTATCAAAAAGTTGCATTTATCCCAAATTGATACCAAGAACAAAATACACTGTAGCCTGCAAAACACAAGCCCACACAAGACCTTAGGTGGAAAAAAAATACTGGTCACAAAAAATTTAATTTCAGCAAAAAAACAAAACAAAAAAAAAAAACATTTTCTTAGAGTACTAAAACAGAACAAAACCTCTACAAATTTGGTATCACCAGAATCATATCGACCTGCAAAATACAGATACCACACCATTTATACTAAAAAGTGGACTCCATAAAAACTAAACCTCTGCAAATATGGCTCAATTGTGGTTTTCTACGTTTTCCACCATACATAGAATTTCTTTTGAGGTTTCCCAGTACATGATATGTTATGTTTAATGGCACTATTAAAAATACATCTTGTTCCACTAAAAACAAACCCTCTTATAGCTATGCAGCCACAAAATAAAAAAAAAGTTATGACTCTTTGAAGGTGGGGAGGAAAAAATGAAAACCAAAAATCTGAAAATGGCTGCGACCTTAAGAGGTTAAAGGACACAAGAGCAGTAATTGAGTGAGAAGAACATTGGAGAACCCTTTTAATGCTTAGCCTAAAATTGCAGTTATTTTATATGTGCCATGAGTAGGCTAAAAAATCCTAAAATACATCTACCTAGAACACAATGTCTAATGCAAAAGGGTCTGTTACATTTGCCTTGTTTTAAAAGTAATATCAAATGCTTTGTGGTTTCTGCACACGATACAGGGCATATACAAAATTATATTCTCTGTATTCAGAAACATAGCACAAATTTATTAATATGAACAGTCACACTATCCATACAAGATTTTTCTACACATTACAAATGTTCAAAGTGAGTTCTATTTGTGACATGGCAGAAGTCTAGGTAGTAGTCCACTTCTGTCCAGACAGGTGCCAGCATATCCCCAGATTCTACTGTTTCAATGATGCACGGTCTCAGGGGGTTGAGATCCTGTGGCTGGGGGAGAAGATACACTGAAGTCCTTCTAGTAGTCCCACAGAGAGAAGAGAGAAGGGTTAGAAATTGATGGTATGTCCAACAGAATCGTTACTTGTATTGTTGTTCTGATCTAATATTTCTGCTTAATGCTCTCTATTCAGCGTATCGTTGTAATCAGCTGGAAAAGGTAGCGGTGATTATCCGGCTGATAGTTTATGTTTGGCAGATCTTCCCCTACCTGTGGCATAAGCCATTCCTTTATCATGTCTGAGAAGGAGCGGCCAGTGACTGTAAAAAAAAAAGAAGGGAGCAAAGAAGAAGGGAGCATAGACTTTGTGACTGCTCAATGAACAGAGTATGGTTACTTTGACTGAGTGCCTCATGTGCTGGATAAGGACACATGGTTTTTCTGAGACCCAAATTCTAACGTTGTGGCAATTGACATACCTACTGAAATTGAAGGTAGCTTCATCGCTGAGCACCAGCCTGTCAACAAAGTCATCCTCTTCCAATTGGCTCTGCCCTTGCCACAGCCTATGCCTTCCGAGGTGTTACTCACTGCCAGACACTTGTGTAGATAGGCTGGAGCCTCTGTGGAGCCTTGCAACCACTAAGCAACTCCTGACCTCCCATATCTGCATAGGTACTCAACACTTTGAGCAACTGGAATATGATCCCTGACCATACATGTTGAGAGATGTCAAAAATACTCTTTAAAGGGGTATTTACCTTTCCTCACTTCCAGATAAAGAAATGGGAATTAGCTGGCCACAGAGAATGAAGTGGTGGCCATGCATGCACAGCTCTCTCTATTCACCTGTATGGGAGTTCTGGATACTCGACATGCCTTGTATTTGAAAACTATATAGAGAAAATGGAGAAATGTAGAATATTTAATCTTCAGTATAAAAGGTACAAGTGCTTCGTTTTGTGAAATCAATTGTTTATCTGTAAAGAAAAGCAAATCTTGTTAGATATAATGAGTCTGCTTTGGAGTGAGCTCCTTGCATGTTGATGCTACTCCCTGCTCTCTGTCTAATCAGGAAGATATATATATATATATATATATATATATATATATATATATATATATAATATATATATATTATATATATATTATACCTTGTACACTCAGAGCAGATAAAATCTTTCTTATCTCATGGACAAGGTAAAATCAAAAGACCAATGTATTTAGCAAAAAGTCTTCATTTACCTGTCCCTACTAGTGATGAGCGATTACGTCGACTATCGTCATCGGGTCGATAGTCGATATCGTCAATTATCATGACGATATCCGATAGTCGATAATAGATTATCGCCGATGACCATTAAAGTCTATGGGAGAGGAACAACACCTTCATTCTTACACCCAAACAGGGCTGGAGAAGCTGGAATTAACATCCACAACAGGAAACTGGATACGTACTACATCTTAGGCAACACACTTAGTTTATAAAAGTCACAGACCATTCACTATCCCTGTCTTGTACCACAGCATGACCCTTAAACCTGCATGACCCACAAATTAAAAAGTGCCAGAAGGCAGTATTATTTGAAACATCATTTTACTTGAAATGGACATTGATTGTCCATGTCCTGGGCCACAGCATGAGCCCCGAACCTGCATGACCCTCAGATTAAAAAAGTGCCGGGAAAAGGAGTCTTTTAACCACCATTTTAGTTTAACTGGACATTGACTATACCTGTACTGGGCCACAGTATGAGCCCCAAATCTGCATGACCCCCAGATTAAAAAGTGCCGGAAAAAGGAGTCTTTGAACCACCATTTTAGTTGAACTGAAGATGGACTATACCTGTTCTGTACCACAGTATGATCATTAAACCTGCATGACCCACAGATTTAAAGGCCGGAAAAGGATCTTTCAACCACCATTTTAGTTGAACTGGACATATGACTATACCTGTTCTGTACCACAGTATGACCATTAACACTAGGACTACTGGACTTGTGTCCCCGCCTAGAACTACTGAAAGGAGTCATTTTGACTCCTTGCTTGTTTTCAGTTATTTTTAGAGTTTCATTTGTGGTTATTTATTAATATTTATATTTTTTGTAATGTATTATTATTGTGGATCCAACAGTAATGCTTTTGATTGTTTTTTTTCTGCTTTTCTTATTTTTCTACAGAAAATAACAATAAAATTTTAATAGGATTTTAAAAATTTTTTTTATTCAATGCCCAAAAACAAAAACGAAGGACAAAAAGCAAAAAAAATTTAGGGCATAAAAAGAAAAAGGGGGAAAACCCCA